>OMLM01001887.1:9751-29674 GCA_900302695.1 Helostoma temminkii | reverse complement strand
TGTTTGCTTGGGGTGGACAGAGCAGACAAGAAGACTGGCAATACAATAAACAGCAGGCAACAACAATTCAAGATATCTTTTTGTTTACCTATAGAGTTACAACAGGACTGCATAGCAATCCGTCTTATTTTGAAATTCCATAACCAAAGTTTTCTGTATTTTGTGCTGTGAGTCAAACACAGTAAATCCTGTACTTTGACATTATTTTAGTACATCCGACAGTCCAGTGAAGTAGTCACGTTATTCCAGAGACATTGACTAAATAAAAAAAAAAGAAAAAGAAAAAGAAAAAAAGGTTTTTTTGGTCAAGCTGTATAAATTGTTTTGAACCCTGTTACTGTTAGCTAATGCTATGCTTTTACCTTTCTTGCGGACGCCCTTCTCTTCTTATTTTTTACAGCTGCCTTAGCAAAACATATTTATTTGGTTAAGCAATTTTTTCAGTTGACTTGAACTCTGATTTATTGGATGCTGTGCTGTGTTTGTACTATGAAGAATCACTCACTTACTGATAATTAAATCAGTCAGATGTATCTCATTCAGCATCACATAATTTCATAATTTATAAATATGTACAAAAAATACAGCATCAAAATCATATTTGGTAGTTGTGCACTCATACTACTGTCCAATAATCACCAAGTTAGATTAGTTAGCTTCACCATCACATCAAGCATAACTGTCACTGCCAGTATTACCTTCTTCCCATAACAATTTCTGTTTTTGTTTTGTGAAAAGTATATGGAGTGATAAAGCTTTATGATAAAAGGCCTGCTATTCCTTCTTGACTCTCATTCCATCTACATCAAATCCGATATTAGCTGACAGCCACACAAATTCCATCCAAAGCTGCGGCTATTTGATTTTATTCTTTAAAAAAAGAAAGCACTACTCCAGTGTGAGATTTTAATTTTAACCAGGCTGTCATTCTGATGATTTATGGCAGCTGGCGACAGTGGGTACTGGTTGTTCTATGTAATAATGCACCACATTTGATTTAGATTTACATCTGCTAAAAAGATGAAATTGTGGTGAAAGGCTTGGCTATGATAATGAATACTACATGGAAAGTACATACAGTACTTCCCTCATATTATAGGGTTCCCTGCCAAATAATGTTTTTCATACATAATTAGTAAAATTATATTGACATACTTAATACATAATTCTTTTACGATCAAAACCATGATCAATCTTCCAGACAGACCTACCTGACCCATTTTAACACAGCCCATACAAGCACAGTGTATTGTACGTATGGTAACTGAGATATAATGTGTACAGTGTGGACACAATAGCCTGGAGTCATGAGGATTTCTGCATAGATGATTAGAGAGATAATTGACTTTGGAGAAAGCCACAGCTGTGGTTTTGTCAGGAATTAGAAGAGAACTAAATGTGGTAAAGGGCTGCTGTATGAGGAGTTTGTGACATGTTACTGCACTGCATGACGCACACAAAATATGTAAAAAACTTGTTTAACTATAGACTTCTGACACATGCTGCACAAGTTACCAAATCTTAAATAATTGTTACTGTGCATAAAAATGTGTCAGCAGAAGTAAGTACATTGAGAACAAAGCTAATAAAGCAAACTACCTCATACCACAACACACACACATTTGTCTCATTATACTTTCTGGGGACACTCACTAACCATCACAACTAAATGCACATCCCTAAAACCAAGTCTTAACCCCTAAATGATCTTTAAATCTACAAGGACTGACTAAATTGACCTGACAAGACCTAGATGTTCTCACAAGAATAGTATCTGAACGAAAGTTGTCCACACGCACACATACACATCTGTCATGCTTCTTTAAGCAACAATGTTATGGACCCTTAATTCTTGATGCCTGGCAGCTTATATTATCTTATCAGCTTGTAACACTCCTTAACTGAGATAACTTTATGTAGTTCAGAAGCCTTTGACATGAAGCTATTTAGCACTGGGTCCCTTGTAGAAACAATACCGAATTGAATTAAAAGACATTTAACAAAAACAAGAAAGACCATGCTGACAACCAGATTGTTTCTGTTGGGATCATGCCCCCTTATCACAAGGATATCCTCTCAAGATTATCTGTGTTCGAGAAGCAAATTAACATGTCTTAGGTATGAAACATTACATCATTACCTTTTCCCTTCATATCGCAGACAGGTTGATCTTTTACAATCTTGTTTGAGATTTGTTTTCCCATGTGTAGGTGGGAAGTGAAATCTAAACTTGTCATATACTTTCACAAAAGAGTATTTTGTGTAGTTCAAGCAACGACTGAGCAGATTATTATAGCTTTAAAGTCAGCTCCTTTTGATTTATATATTTTTTGGGATGATGGTTTTGTTTTCAGTTTTGGATGATGGATATGAAGAAGGTTTGTATATCTTTTTCTGACAGTCTCACTGTTCTGTATAGTCACAATGTTGGACTCATAAACCTTTCATTAGTCATCATTAATCCCCAGGTCTCTCTTTAAACTGGCTGCTCTGCAGTCTACCCTGGAGGTATTACATTGCCCATAACTACACTTGGCTTTTAGGTTATGACAGAAATTATGACCTTAATAAAGTTGACTGCGCAATATTTGCATGCATAAGCATCTTACAACTAATACAAAAAGACTGTCTGGCTCTGTTTTAGGGCTCTCGTGGGTCAGCCCTTTGGCAAAAAGTATATGTCTTCATGACTTAATGATCCATCAAAGTGGCTCAAAAATGCTTCAAAAATGAAATCCAACTGGCCACTTAAGGAGTGCTACTTGTCATTTTGCTTCTCAGTGCATTACATATCATGTATGCTGAGTTTTCCTCTACTGCTGCAAGTGAAATTTTTGCATTCAATCTGAGTTGTACATATTAAAGATTAATTTCAAGGTCGCAACGTAACAAATAGCTGCACACAAGACTAAATAAGCAGCAATTGAATTATATTGAGCTCAAGATATCTATATGGTCTCCTCCATGGATCAAAAGAATTCCCTGGAAGCAGGGTCATATTTTTTAACTCCAGTTATGTTGACTTGATTTTAAAAAGTATATTTCAGACAGTATTCATATAAGTCATACCCAGGGAGTCAATTACATTTTAATTGAATGTGAATATGGAAGTTTTATAAATATTAAGTTTATTCAACTTACTTTTAATTTTCAGATGTCTTTACAGCTCCTAAACGTAAGTTGTTCTGACTTGAAGTTTTCACATTGAAATTATGGGATGAATGAATAAACCTCTGAAAGGTTAGTCAACTTATTAAACAAGATTTTAAAGAAGCTAAATATATATATGTATTATAATTATCATTTACAGCTGCAGCTATAAATTATTCAAAGAAAAAACAGATTGTTCCAACTGGAAAATGTAAAAGAAAATAATATGTCTGTGTTTATTTGACAAGATGAAGATAGTTTTCTGCCAGGGGAATGTGTTGTTTTAACTCGATATAAAGAACTTACAAAATTATGTTGAGACAAATAATTCAGTGTAGTTAAGTCACCTTCAGTTTACAAGTTGAAACAAGGTAATTTTCTGGTTGAAGTTTAACAGACTTGAAAATTTACATAAAATACATAAAATACTTGTTGCAATGGTGGGAATAAGGACATTTACTGTACTTATGTACTGTAATTGACAGTTTTGAGGTACCTGTACTTTATTTGCATATTTCAAATAGATGTTACTTTTACTCCAGTACTTATCTGAAAACTTTCATCTTTGAATTTGTCTAGACTAGACATGTACATCAGCAGCATCACCTTCAGTGCTGTTTACAGTATACTTCTTTCTTAGTGGAGTACTTTTGCACTTATAAATATTAGGGCATTTATTTAGTATTTCAACTTGAGTGGAAAATTCAAAGTGCTACTTTTACTGTACTTTTAGGCAAGTACTCACACAATTACTTGAGTACTGAGCTGTATGTATGAAGTTTGTGTATGTGTGTCACCTTTGTTTAACAGCAAGCTACATTAACTCCACCGCAGGTTTTTCATCTCTCAGTGAGAATGTGAGGGGTGGGGCCTGTAATGGCCGCCGGCTGTTCTCGGGTTTGGATGCAAATATCACGGATTAGTGACTCTACTTGCCTGAGTTGGATGCAGCTCGACGCTGCAAAGTGGATTTAAAAAGAACAACTCGCAGGAGCTTCTGCGCAAACACGCGTAACTAAAGAAGACGAACAAAAGTCCCACTGACTTATTTCATCGGGATATATATTTTGAGTGCATATGCTGACATCCAGATTGTTTCTTCTGTCTTGCAGTGTCTGCCTTGTGCATCCTCTCCACAGCCTACTGGGGAGTTGCTTCGGAATAGTGACAGATGTGAAAGAAATGAGATCATTTGTCTTTTTAAATGATGACGGAGAAAAGTTGCATGGGGGTATCCTGTAGGAGGAGTTTTTTGTGACCATACAAGTAAAGGATTTTCCCTTATAAAAAAGGAAATTGAGTCCCGACCGCTCAATAAACAGCACTGCTTTGAGGACCCCGATGTACAGGTGGGCTAATTGTTTTTTACGCTGCTTTTTAGTAAACAGCTTTATAGCGTAGGTCATTATGTGTCTACTAACCTGTATGTATAAATAACCTGCTGGAATAAACTTTGTTTAAATTATCTCAAAATAATTGCAATAACATAATAATAATAATAATAATAATAATAATAATAATAACTTTTATTTTTATTATTATTGTTGTTGTTGTTGTTGATGTAGGTTAATATTTTGGTTCCCAGAATGATTCCATTTTGTAATCATTAACACAGCCCCGCTGTTAAACATTTTAGACATCATGAGTTCTGACTTTTTCTGGAATACATTTTCAAAGTTACTAAATATTTAACCATGATTAGACAAGTGTTTATACTGGCCTTTAAAGTTTATATATTATTTTTTTCATCACTAGAATTGCATTCTACTTCACCTTTCATAAACATACACAAACATTCACGCATATTACACTGTAGCTCCTTGCCATCCTCTGGAGCTATATACTTGTCAGACTCCCCAGCTTCAAAGTGATGGGATTTAGAAAAACAACAGGCAAGTGACGTGACAGAGATGCTGGACGGAGGAGAGGTGGGGATCTGCACTGGATTTTACTTCACCTTGAAGAGCAGTGCAATCCAAACAGCTGTAATCCAGCATGGTATGTTGAACTGTGTTCAGCTGAGCTGTACAGGATCTGTGAACCTAAATGAAATCTGTAAACAATGGAGTGTGGAGGTGGTTTAAATGGAGGAAAAGATCAGTGATACTCTTCTGAACCTTGAATGTGTTTCAGCTGCCGCACATTTGACCTCTCACTTCCTGAACTCTTTAAGCCACAGAGCAGAGGAAGCGATTACCAAAATGGTTGAAGCTTCTGTGTGTGCTGATGGTGAAGTCAGGTGTTTCTCTACTCAGTTCTGATAGGCAAAGTGGATGGGCTGCTTATAATTTACAGATGATAAAGTCTCCGGCTGTGTTTTTCTAATGATAGGTTCAGTCAACAGTTAATTTCCTTATTTCTTTTTCTGTTGCATCATCTCTTTATGTCGTTCTTCTGTTTCTGTTTTTCATTGTGCTCCAGGTTGGCAGGCAACGCTAGGGATTTTACAAATATCAAAATAAACTGAATGTGAATTCGCTGAGTGAAATCACCCACAAATTCCTGTTGCTTTGTTCCCTGCACACACAAACAGCCAGATTTAGGGAGCAAAATGTACTCATTTAAAAACCAGAATTTACCACTATGTTTGTTTTTGGTGTTTATGTGGCACATTCCACTTAAAAATAATTTCATTTAGAAAACAAGAGGGTTTTGAGGTTAATGTTGGGCCATACTGTGGCAGAACAGGGAAGTGTAGACTCCAACATTTTTGTCATTCCCATGTACTTGCTGTGCTGTGTCTTTAGCTTGTTGCATACTGCAAATGCTAGTATTACCTTCTTCCCCAAGCCTGTTTTTGAGTGAGGCATTTTAGCTCACATTATACATGCTTATTATCTTTGTCCAGCCAGTAAGTTCAGTAATAGGCAGAAAGTTCATCGACAGGTTGCAATTGTTGAGCTCAGAGTTGTGGCACCTTCTTGAGTTCAATAAATACTCAGCATGGGAGCTCCCTTTCAGTGCTTGAATAATTGATAGATCAAACTTAGAACTTACAAAGGAGGCAATTTAATCTCCTGACTATTTGATGAGTGGGGCTTAGTTTCATTGGGCTCAGCGGAATGTGGCTGATGGTGAGGAAAGGCACACAGTTAAACAGATGAGTTTGCAGAGACAGGAACTTTCAAAATATACAGATGCCACAGTTGCCTGGTGAGATGACTGTTTGTTATGTGCCATGTTTAAAAAAGGGGCCATGCAGTGTGGCTGGGCTAGGACTAGAACAATCAGTTTTCCCTGTAAGTTAACAGCTCAGTCTTGTCTCTCGTCTGCATCGTGTGTGTGTGAGCAGATATGGATATGCTGAGGTGGGCTTTTGGCAGGTTGCACAGAGTCGTGGGAGTGCTGGGTTATGAAAGAGTCTCAGGCACATGTCTTGAGTTACTCAGTGCTGGAAAGGTTGAGTTCTGACTGATCCAAAGTCTTAGTGTGTCCCGTTCTCTAATCATTACTCTCTGAAGTAACAAACAGGTGGCTGTGCCACTCTTCTGTCTCTTTCCTGTAAATATGATTTTAGCTGAGAAATGTCTATGACAATATGAGTCATTAAGTGCTTAGAGGTAAGTAAACTGGTGGTGACTGAAGAGAATCTGAAAGCGTTTCCCAATTAGGAGACACTACCACTACTCTTCTTCTCTGTGTAATTAACTGAGTACCAGTGCATATAAGTGTGTCTTTTCCTAATTTATTCCATGCACTTAGTTTCACCCCTTGAAATGATCACAGTTATTCTCGTAAAAGTTATCCGGTCATTATCATCAGGTCCAGAAAACTAAACTTTTTTTCATACCTTTATGTATCAGATAGAAATAAAATGTATGCTTTATTTGTGTTTATTGTGCAAAGCATACTGTAACCCATGTATTAGATTAAAATATTTTTGGTTAGTAAAGGAACATGGTGAAATCAGATTTTATGTACTTTTTGATTTACTGCATACTTGTACAAAGAATGTAATGTTGCCTGCTGGGATGTTTAGACGCACCAAATGGCATTGTCCGTAGTGTGATTCAAAGCCACAACCAACAGCCAAATATGGTCTTATTTTTCTTTATTTAGCTGCGAGGGAGGACCTCCCATTGCTAAGATCCTAACATGTTCTGTGTGTCCTCTTCACACAAGAGCTGCAAATACAGGCAGAGTATGACACTATCTAAAAAAAAAATCTCTTCACCAAATATGACAAAGACTCTCCCATAGAGAGCTGAATATGTTGTACTCTCAAATGATAAACAAGCCTAAAGTTGTTTATGTAACTTTTAGCGAATATTATATAATGTATATTGCTGTCGAGGCCTCCCATGAAGTCAGGCTCACTGCCAGCAGCGCAGAGATGATCACTTCTAAAAGTTTCTGAGTGAACCAATCAGAGAATTTCACCAGTTTCGGCTTGATTATTTTTTCATTGAATTTGGAGCTTCTTTTGTTTTAAACTTGAATGACAATGTATTAGAAACACATATTGCTGGTTTGTAAATGTCTTGATGACATTCTGGCATTATTCTATTGTTATCTTAAGACTTACTGATAAAAAAAAGTTCCAGCCCGCAGTTAGCCTAACATAATGACTGTAAAACTGAGGAAAAATGTAGCCTGACTTTGCCTTACAGCACATTTTAAACTTAGTTCCAATTAAAATGGGAAAACAACCTTTTATGAGGGGTTATGTGCTGGGCACAGTGACATCTGCAACTTTATTATAAGTTTGATAAGTAATTAATTTAACATTAATAACAACAACAAATTAACATTAACAATATAACACAGTTTCACTTACAGTATATCAAACCTTTTGTCAATGTTATTCTCCATCTCTGTGTCTCTTCTTCCTCTTCTTTTCTCAGCAGGTACATGCAGGTGTGTTGTCACTCATAGTCAAGAACGTGCCTCTATCATTTTTCAGTCTGTGAGCCCTTATTCCCTTATAATAGCTCCTCCTTAGAGCATCTTTAATTTTAGACACATGCTTGTGCGCTCAGTCACTCACTGACATCAAACCATCCTTACGCAGCTGGTTCCATGCTTCTCTGCCAGCTCACCCCAAGCTTCATGGGTTGAACCACCAGAAGTTTGTCACTCTGCTCACCAGTCTCTTCTTCTCTTCATCCTCTGCACAACCCCTCAAGCCACTGCCCCTGCCATCCTTCTACACTGCTCTGTCTACTCCCTTTGCCAGTGCTACTCCCAGCATGATGGCTTGTCATGCCTTAGACTTGTTTGGACTTGCAACCACAGCATCACCCTCCACTACACTGACTTGCAGACCCAGCAGTCACTAGAGTGAAAGAGACAAAGACATAGAGGAGGAAGGAAAGGGAGAGACAGAAAGAGAACAGTTCCATAGTAGAGAGGGGGGATCATCGTCCCAGCCGCAGAGGGATCCACCTGTTCCACAGAGGAAGGGGGCCCCCCACCTGATCCATCTGGTTGCAGGGGGGGACCCTGCGTGGCCGAGAAGGCAACAGGGACTATGCAGCTGGGACTGTTGGCACTAGCAATGGTATTCCTCAGCTCCGTGGGTCATAGCGATGCTCTGAAGCTCTCCAAGGCGAGAAGGCAGAGACGGGGTGAGTTCTCTCTCATTGTGTTTGGATCTCTATTTTCTTCCTCTACAGTGCTGCTGCCTTCCATTTCTGTGATCCTGAGTCACAGTGGTGGATGTCTTATAAACATTTAACAAGCAAAGTAAAGATAACATTTTGTTTATTTTCTCGTCAGTCTCATTTGTTTTTGTGAGGGGGGTTATGTTAGGTTCAGTGTTTCCCCTGAATGGCTCGTGTTTCTTCCTCTTTTTAGGATTATGCCTCTCTCAGTTTATGTAAAACTTTTATGGGTGTTAGGATAGTTTATAGAGGGGGGGTTTGACGGATTCTCCCCCAAAGCCATCACTCTTTCAGTGCCTAGCTTTGCGGCCACATAATAGAATGAATACCTGACAATTGGATCATGCCGCTGGTGTTATTGTTATTTTTCTGACCTCATACAACCACAAAGATGGTGCTCAGGCTGACATGCAATAGTATATAGCTATAGCCTCCAAGCCTCAGTGCTGGTGTTGCTGTCAGCTTTGAAAAAAAATTTCCTTTACACACAAGGAGCTTTTAGCCAACCCCAAGCTCACAGTTCACTGGCTCCAGTAACTGATACGGTGTTATAAAAAAATGACATACAATGAAGGATATAGGATTGTGTGTATCATAGAAATACAATATTTTTTCAGTGTGCTTATTCACATGGATATACACAGTGATTATAAATGATATCACAGTTTGTGACACTGGAACAAGGACAGAAGGATTTGGGTCACTCGCTATATACATAAGCATCCTCTATTAATTCACAGTCACTTGAAGCTTTCTCCCTCAAGCAAAGTAGTACGTTTGCAGTTTTGATTAATAGATTTTTTTTTTTTTATCATAATCTGTGATAATTTTTCCTGGTAGGCAAAGAGTTGATAACAGAGGGTGATGGTCTTGTTTTATTCTAATGGCTTTGTGTGTTCTCTCTGTGAATGAATTCAGTGTCAGTTAGACAGAAACAAACAGAAACCACCAGAGAAGAGAGTAGCATGAATTGCTCACCTATGGTTCAGACAGTGTTTTTTTCACTGAAAAGATATTACTCCATATGGCTGTTATTGCTTTGATCATTATTAGTGACATTGTGCAATAGTTATGTATTTGAGGATAGTGGGACCTAAGGTGTGGTGTAATCTGTTTATACAGGCTCTTGCTGACCTGACTTATTTCAGGGAGACAGGACAGCAGATGGATAGCTGTGTGGGATGATGTCTATTTAGTTAGTTGTAATGAGGCAAAACAATTTACCTATTGGATAAAGAAACTTTTTTCAATTTTTTAGATGATACAGTAGGGAACTGTAAATTAGCTCAGACCGCTGTGGTTTATTTCTGCGAATAGCTTTTAGAAAAAAAGAATGTGCACTTTGATATAATTTTTCTGTAAAAGCTTTAGATAAATGGTTGTGTGTGCACCCACACCTTTCTAGAGATGACAGAATAATGTGTGAGCTTTAGTTATGATACCATGCACACTGTTCAGTTAGAGGATACGTACAGGTTACTACCACTGTAGAAAAAACTGGTTTCACATATCCTTCACTATTGCAGTTTACCAATGCCAGGTCCATTTCTAACTAATCCTAGTGGAGGCCCTGTGTGATATTAGTTGCCTGATTTTGACTGGCCTGACTGTCAGCCCCAATTACCCACGTTTCTCCAAATGAAAATCTGCTAAGGATCTCCAGCAAGTGGTTTGAAATAAACACTGAGTAACTGTTCAAACAAAGATGTTTGGCCTACTCCCCGTTAGATTAAGCTGCAAGCATTAACCCCTGCTTGTTGGAGTGATAAAGTGCTGGCAAGTTTATTGCGGGACCTGTAGAGACGCCAGCAAAATATTTCAGTTCCCTGATGCTGTTCTCATAGGCAGAATGTTGACAATTTCCTCATTAAAATTCATATTTGACTGGAAACAGTGTTTATGTGATGGTACACCATGCTGTTCTGTTTCCTGCACCAACCCAGTTGTTCCTTTCTCTCTGTTTGCCTTATGTTTCCACAGTTAGTACGGAAGGGCCACCATCTTGCTCCAAAGGCTGTGAGCGATGCTCCGAGTATAATGGCTGCATTAAGTGTAAGCCCAAGCTCTTCATGTACCTGGAACGCAATGACATCCGTCAGATAGGTGTGTGCCTCGCTTCCTGCCCCATGGGATACTTTGGTATGAGGAACCCAGAAGGCAACAACAGATGTACCCGTGAGTTTTGCTTTGTCTTGTAGTCTCTGGGACACAGAAAGTGTCAGTGATAGATCAGGAGCAGGATGTTTGAGTGGGAACATTAGATACACATCTGGAATTCTCCAACAACTTACTGGCGGGCAAAGGCCCACTCTGTAAAAACACAGCTGATGTCAAATCAGAGCTACGAGAGTGTAAATTATCTGTTTATCTTTGGCTCATCATCTCATGTTTATGTGCAATATGGGTTTTTTTTTAGAGGAGCGCAGGGATATCCTGCTAATTTGTCTTGTGTTGCTTATCTAAATATTTCACTTTTCATATTTCTTTGCAACACCATTTTGTGTGTAGCACAGAGATTTAAAATGTGGCCCTGTCTTGATCAGTATTCTCTATTTGCACATTTTGTTCTGTAAATCATTGTGTTTTTAACGAGGCTATTATTATTTCATGTTGGTTAGTCAATAACATTTTCTCATTCACTCTCTCTCTTTATTAAATGCATGCTGACATGAAGCAAGTGGCTGATAGTAAGACCACTGGGGAAAACTACTGAGTTGTTACTATACTTTTCTATGGGAAAAGGCACAGAGAAGCCACCAAATCTGGCAACGTATTTGCTGAACTGGTGGAAAGTTTTAATTTTTTAATTGGGTCTTCATTATGGTTATGGGCAGGGTTGACTCAGGAATGTGAGTTAAAGGGTAGCCGCATTCATGGCAATTACCAAACTTACTTAGTTGGCTTATGTGTCACCAGTCCGATACTTTTTGCCAGTGAGTGCCAGCACCTCAGACTGTTGTTTCCTTTTATGTGTGGGCAGAAAACAAGATTGTAACAAAATCTTATCCAAAACATTTCTAATGCATTTTTCTCTTAACAGACTATCAGGTTTTCTAAAAGATTTTAAAGTTTACTTTTACTTAATAAATAAATGCAAAAATCAATGCAATATTTTCATTTTCATTGTAATATATAAACTTTAAGGATTTTGGAAACAGGAGCTGTAATGCTCTATGTGTGACATAATGAGGATCATAATTTCCTGCTTAATTCCTGTATTTTAGAGCCAGAGGAGGAACTCGGCAGGATACAAAATCTAATTTATGGGATCTCATTTTCTGTATCAGAGCAAATAACATTATTGCAAACATTTTCAAAATTTCAAATAATAAATCATCAACAAAATAGGCATAATTCATTTTGTTATTTCAAAGCAGTAATCTTTGACTCTGGCTGTCCTGATTTTATTGCAGAGAGAGCTGAATTTCCTTAGCAAATTCTTTTTGGAGGCCCTCACTGGCTATCCTGGGTTATTATCGAGTCATCTGACTTTATGTCATCCTAGAATGTCTTGTTAGCAACATTTGTCTTGCATTATAGGGCTACAAATGTCAGGACTGTCAAATTTAGCTGTCAAGGGCTTAAAAATAGTAATTGGGAGCAGGAGGCAAGAACTTTAAGATCTCAGTGATGGATTTAGTGTAGGAACATTTCTGATCTTGGCAACAGCCCAGCTCCAGTGTAAACATTCCGAACTTCAGCACACATGAAAACGATGAGTCTGGATTCCAATATGTTGTCCATATAGAAATATTCCATCTTTCATCTCTGTTGTAAGAGAGATTAATTTAGATGTAGTGAGTGATGAGAATAAGGAAGTGCCTTTCATGATGAGACCAAAGCTTTTGGGAGTCTTTTTAGATGTCTGGTTTTTATCCTCCTGTGTTTGTAATTACCCATATTTCAAGAAGTTGTTTGTTTTACTGGAGAGTGAGAGAATTTAACGAGTCTGAGGTGTGGAGGAACCCACTCATGAGAAACCCAGTGAAGCGATACACTCCTGGCTTTACTCGTTTACTGTGGCTTTCCAAAAAAACAATGCCTGTGGCGCATGTGTTTTTAAGAGAAGAGTGTTACTCCCCCTAAATAGACCCTGTGTTGTTTAATCGCTAATAAATCTCTCAGAGGAAAGAAAAATTCAAGTTCCTCTTGTCCTTTCTCTGGACAACTATTTACTTTTTTTCCAGGCTGAAGTGCAATGAAGACTCCATCAAAACATTAGAGATTTCTCTGAATGCAACAGAAGAGTTCTTGCACTAGAAGGAAAATATTTCACTTTTTAATTATTTCTTGCTTTCATCTGACCCTGTGTTTTTTTCTCTCCTGTGTCTTTCAGAATGTAAAATAGACAATTGTGAAGCATGTTTCAATCGCAATTTTTGCACAAAATGTAAGGAGGGCTTGTATTCACACAGTGGGCGATGTTATGTAAGCTGCCCTCCAGGCCAGCGCACTGCCAATCAGACCATGGAATGTGTCGGTGAGTGGCCTTTAACCTTCCACTGTTTAATAACTTCAAATTTTAAACACAAGTCCTTGAAAGCTACCTCCTGTAATATATCAATTACACTTATCACTCAAACTGAGCATTCAGCTAGTCACTCTGTTAAAGTGAAAACGACCTTTTGAGAAAAATAAAAGAGATCCTCTTTGTCTTTCTGTCCTTTTATTTTGAAAATAATTATATCATAAGTTAGGAACTATAGATATAACTTTATAGATTTTTTTAGCTTTAAAGTAACCTTTTAAATTGGTTTCTCTCTCTAAAAAATGTTTTTTCAAAGTTGAAAATGACTTGAACTCATTACCTATGCTGACTACTGAAAAGTAAAAAGTAGACAGGAAGGTTGCAAAACAAATGTAAGATATTGGAGCTGTAAACCAGTCACTTAGTCCATTTTTTTTATTCAGATTGCGAACTGGGCGAGTGGAGCCAGTGGGGTTCTTGTATGAAGAAGAATAAAACATGTGGATTTAAGAAAGGCTCGCAGTCTCGGGTTCGTGTACCCCTCCTCCAGGTCCACAGCTCAGA
Source organism: Helostoma temminkii (assembly GCA_900302695.1). Lineage (NCBI taxonomy): Eukaryota > Metazoa > Chordata > Actinopteri > Anabantiformes > Helostomatidae > Helostoma > Helostoma temminkii. Next base: position 15,889 of record OMLM01001887.1, on the reverse strand, counting down.
ATCCCTTCCGGCCTCTGTACCCTCACAGACCTGCACTGCACAGACAGAGAAAAGGAAGTGCGTCGTGACCAAGACACCCTGTGTCAGAGGTAAACACAAATAAACATAAAGTGCAGAAAAAGACTTCTAGTATGAAAACATGACTGCTTTTTTTTTAAATTTACAATAATAGTTAATAATAGTTCAAATCGTACAACAGAACAGATTATAATTGAACAAGCAGTGAAGTCCATGTGCTTTATGAAATTCTTTTACCAGTTGATATGATGACTGATGGAACCATTACTCAACTTGGGTTCCTGCCAATGTGTGTGACCCACAACGTGTTGATCGGGTTTGGTTTGGCTGAGCTCATAGAAGGATACAGAATCCCTTAACTTCACAGCATGTAAACAATATACTCCATCAAGCTAAGCAGATGAAGGGCGGACATTACATACTGCAAAGCTGGAAAAGGATCAGAGCCAGAAAGGGCTATTTGTTTCGACCGTTGAAACATGAGGTTTATGTGGCTATGGCATGTTCATTAAATCCAGTCAGTGGCATTTATTAATTTTTACAATCCTGCTAGTTGTTCTTGGCCTCATGCTCAGGTAAGAGTAAGAAAGTGGATGAAATGCAATAAATGAAAGTTAAAATTTAGTAAAATCTGCAGTGTTGCTGGAATGATAAACCTAAAGAATGCTAGATGTTATTAATGGTATTATTCTGTTTTATTGGATGTGCCAATTTTTATCAAAGTTGGAAACGTACTTAATTACAAGGTGTAAGGAAATTTTAAACTAGCAGTATGTAAAGTCTTTAATGGACAGTAACACACTTAAGGGATTCATTACATAGCAATATATGTATAGTGCTGGCAGCTGTGCACAAGCTGCAACATGATTAAAAATATGTATAAAGACTGAGGAGGTTTAAATATTCCAGCATCATCCTCTAATATTGGACAGTCCCCCTAGGGATCTGACTCTAAAGAACGCAACATAATCTGACATTGTCTCATATACGTTTGGTCATGTCTAGAGGGAAGGAGGCTGCATGGCTTGTAATACATGTAGCTAAGTGAGGAGCAGGCTCTTAGTAGGTCTTAGACAGGCTGTGACTACACAATTTGACTAGTCAGAAATAAATATAATTTGTCTAACCTCTACATCTTGGAAAAAAAGTCATTTGTCAAGTTTTCTTGGGTTAAAAATAATTATTAATAGTGAAATATTATAAACCGCTATGCTTACTGCCAGTTTTCTTGGAGCAGTGGTAGGTCGCTTCAGAAAGGCAAGAATAACATGTGGTGTCACCTTATGAGTGAAGAGTCATCTTCGTAGATTGTCAAAAACAGTGAGCTGTTGACAATAAGGACATTTTAGTCCCATTTTACCTTTCTTGTGCTGTTATATACACTCACTAGCCACTTTATTAGGTACACCGGTATTTAATGTAATCCACCACAGCAGCTCTGCCATCAATTGGTTACAATTTCTAAGTTTTTAAGTTCAAACTGTCATAAGGATATAATTCTACTATATGTATTTTATTGAGGTCATAGTGGATGATGGTTCTACTCTTTTGGCCTCCCCATTTACCTCAATGAGGTATCCAAAACATTAGAGACATATCTTAATATAACAGCACTCCAGTTCAATAACAATACACTACACTCCAGTATGAGTAGGCATAGAATTATCACCTGTCTGACAGTTTCAAGTTAAACACTGAGACATAATAACCTTATGGCAGAGCTGATGTATTGAATTGCATTAGATTGTACAGGTGTACCTAATAAAGTGGCCAGTGAGTGTATATTTTTATGAAAATAATAACGTACATATTACTTCAGGAATTCATTTTCTTCAGAGTTAACTGTGAAGGTATCATGACTAGTGATCCAGTTCACGAGGGTAAACTCACTGTGCAAAAACAGCACAGCTGTGGATTGATCTGTGGGAGCTGGCTGGCAGGCTGGCTATATAAAACACAGGGGGCAGACCTTGTATAACATTAGTGATTTAGTGGTCTGCAGATCTCACGCTTTGTGTTGATTTGGCTGCAAATTTTTCCCATTTTCTGAAGCTCCACAAAAGGATCTCACGCAAAAATGGTATTTTCTGGATGTGTGATTGCATTTGTCAGGAACAATTGTTTAGCTTGGATGCAGAGGAAGTGCAATCAGAGCTGTCATAAACTGATGGAGTCCCCCTCTCTTGGCTCCATTAGCGATCTGTTAGAAGTCCTTACATAGTAAGCACATCAGCGCAGATGCTGCAGTGTGTGAGGACCCTTTGCTTCACTCACGCTCCACTCTTGTTTATTGTGCCTCAGTGATATTAATTCAGTTCATTACTGCTCAATATAATATATATATGTGAATAGTGACCAAGCACAGAAATACATTTAGTGAGACAATACAAATATGATGCACATAGGATCAACTCACCAAATGAATTTTCAGTGATGCAGGATTTGGCAAAAAAGATGAAATATTCCTGTTTATGCACTACTGTGTGGGACTAAACATTTGAGTTCACAGTTGACTGTAAAACAACTGTGACTAAGCCTGTGGCGAATAAATAGTTTTCTTTCAAGTCTGTCCACATTCAGCTACATCAAATCTTCACAAAATGTTCACTAAATATGTAGAAATACTTTTTGGTGAAATTTGAGATGAACTGTACCTTTGAGCTTTTCAGTTTTTAAACTTAAACCAAAGAATCATAATTGTTTGTACAAGAAGTTTTAAAATCCTGGAAAAGAAATAAACACAGACCTATGGTTATTACTGCAGGCCAGTAGACAAACATGGTGGCGCCATAAGCCCTGCTATTGTCAGATGTGTCATGAACACTGTACAGCCCTTGGCACGTGTTCACTCAGTTTCCAGTATGTGCAGAGACTCTCAATGCACAAATTCATAACAAACATCCTCCAACATAGCTACACTCCCTCAGATATACAAAACCAAATACTTTTGAGTGCTGCCTAAACAATAGCCATCTGACAGTAGACACAATGTTCATTTCCACTTTGTGATAGCTCTTCACATCCTTATAGACCAATACTAGACCCTTCACAATGTTTAACTTATTATTCCAAAAGTGATTTTAAGCTGATTTATGTGACAGGAATTAGTGTCACTTGACTGTCCTGAGTGCTCTATACATGTGCTGCATTTTAAAATCCACAGCTCAACTAAGCTCTCATCTTTCTTGAATGGGTTACATGTGGATATTAACTAGACTGTGCTGGATGTTTATATTTGAAGAGCACTTGTACAGTACTCTTAAAATGTTTGATACGTGTTAATCTTAATTCAAGCATACCCACAGAGAGGAGCTAGGGTAGCTGTACGTGTGTGTGTCTTTTCATGGATGGAATAAAAATTAAGGACTACAGAGTCTGAAGGCATGCTTTTGTCTCTGTGAGAGTCTAGTGAAGCTGATTGCTAATGTCAGTTATAAGGTTAGATGTATAATGGGAATTAGCCATTAGTTTTTTAGGTATTTGAACATACGTAAGCACTGGACAAATTTAATTTGTGACTTGATGGTTGCACTGGAAGAAAGGTTAAGGGATCAGTTATTTCCAGTCTTATGACTAAAATTTAGCTTCCAAATATTAAGATATGTTGTGATCTATTAAGTCTGATTATTATTTGTGGACATCACTGCTCACTGCTGTACAAATGTTGTTAACAGATGTAATCATTGCATGAGCATTTGTGATAGATTCTGCTGTTTACCTGCATTAAAGTCACACAAACTTAACCACTCATGCTGATCCAACATATTCTTTATCACACACTACTTACTCAAACAGAGGCACTCCTACATTCAACATCCGATCATGTCAAATATAACAGCCCGTTAACAATGCTTTTTTTCACTATTATTTCAGAAAGGAAACCTAAGGGAGACCGACAAGATGATACAAGCGGGAGAGAGAGGGAGAATACTCGTGGGAGAGGCCGAGACGGAAAAGATGGCAGTAGAGGAGGTGGAGGTGGAGGTGGGGGGAAGAGGAGAAAAAGCCAGAGCAAGACAACCACTGCTCCGAGCATCACAACCAGCTCCGTCACCTAAACACCAGAGGCTGCTGGATGGAGCTGAGAGAAAAACACAAGACAGTGCCTCATCCAGCAGCACTAACCATAGACAAGGATCAAAGTGATGAAGGAATGGATTAATGCTGCTATGCATTGTAGAAGATGCAAAGAGAACTGGAGGATTGCTGATTGCTTGAATAGAAGAACATATCTGGAAGAGACAGATGTCTCAGTGGCACTCTGACTTGTTGATTTTCATTTCACTGTGAGGGTTTGCTGTTGAACAACAAAGTCACAGTGGTTGTGGTTGGGCACAGTTTATATGGTGACGCACCAACCTGTGTCACATTTTAAACTAAGAACAGATCCTTTTGAAGGCAGCATTCAAGCTGGAAGTGTGATACTGAAAAAGAGTCCCTTCAAACTATGATGCATTTTGTTCTAGTCTGATTTTAATCACTTTAATCTGTTCTTCATTTGTTGTGTTTCTGAGAGGTAGCAGTTGGATTTTCTCAACAGTCGCTGTACGTGATGTAAAGAGAATGAATAGTATTGTCTTTGTACCTTTATTTCATTTTGTGAGATGAAACACAAAGAAAGGCACTGGAAATCATTTGTGGTTGTTGAGGACAGAAAGTATTCTGTATATTATTTTAAGGAGGGAATGTATTGCATAATAATCCTAAAAGAAGACAGAGAGGGATTACTGGGAGATCATCTCCAGTGTCTTGACATAAACCTTCGCCATTTGATAGTTGAGTTGTTTGTTTCAAGTTAAATGTTGGTCTTTGTGTCAAAAAATAACTGCAGAGAAAATGAGGAATGAAAACCCAAGTATGTGCATGTATACAGGGTTGCATGTGCGTGCCTTGCATGCAAGTGTGTGTGTTTTTGTGTGTGCGTGAGCGCGTGTGTGTCCCTAAATTCATGGCGTGTGTGTATTTTGTATGCATTGCTGCACGGAAGTTGTTCGTCAGTGGAATCAATTGTTTGTACATGTGTTTACGTTCGAACATGTGTTAATATTGATTGAAGGTATAGTGTCTGGAGAACAAAAGGAACAAAAATGTAAATGCACAGTGATATATCGAATATGCAGTAACTACAAGCCACTGATTATTATGTAAGCCATCAAATCATCAGCTGCTCTGTAATCATGTATGTTTGCAACAGGGTCTGAAGATTTTGCACAACTATAATGTTTCCTACTGCTCAAGTTTCAGAACAATCATACTATTTTATACATTTATACTCAAAGCTGGCTTCGTGACATTACTGATGTCTAGAATGTCTCCAGTTTGCTTTACACAAGATATTAATTTCAGAAGTTACACGCTACATTACTCATAACGTGGATTGTGATACGTTAATATGTCAAACTGTGTTTATCATCAATTTTAAGAAGTATTGGTATCATCATGTATAGCTTATTCTGTGAATGCGTTAATAAAATACTGATGAAGCTGATGGAACTTCTGTCATACACTGATTTTGCTATCAGTCTCATTGATTTCAGCTTAAATTTTCTTTCTGAATTTTGTCTGCCATCTATCCACATCTTAAGGTCTGTTCTCTTTTGATCATCAAGGTTCTACATGTACAGCATAGTATGTACTTATATGCAAACAGTACAGTAAATTATTGAAAATAAGACCACATTTTTGTAAAGACTATGCCGTAAACCTAAAATATGTATAAATATCAATATCTTTTTTTTCATTTGTTTTATATAACGTGGGCATTATTTTTTATATTATTGGTCTTTTTTTTTTCCTTATGGCCACGTATTTACTACATTAATTGCTAAACCCTGGTTATGCCATTGGGCAAGAAACATGTGCAGTTTATACTCATAAATTTTTTACACAAATCTCAGGGTTACACACTTTGGAGGCAAGAGAAAAATACCATACACTTGCAACACAAACTATCCATTTTAAATTTCCATCACAGTCTGACTTTGTGGTTCAACATTTACCTATTGTGCTCATACATAGTTTTTTTGTGCAGTGAGGTATTATCACTCATAATTTCACTTAATTTTAGACTTTATCAATTAGTTTGGTAAGTACAATTACATTACAGAATGGAAATGATGG
>OMLM01001886.1:27810-62574 GCA_900302695.1 Helostoma temminkii | reverse complement strand
ACACCCACACACACAGACACACATGCACACACTCGCGCTCACACACATGCACACACTCGTGCTCACACACAGGCACACAAACACAACAGTTCTGTACAGCCAGCCCCAAATGTACACAGTGACCAGTCCTGCCTGACATTCACACTGCTGCTTCACATCAGTGGGCGCATGTAACACAGAGACTGTCTCCTAGATTGATACAGCCTTCTTCAAAGCTGCTCATAATGTGAGCATGAACACTGAAAGCCTCCACATGGGACTTGGCAGGGGTTTGGAGGGTTTTGGACTGTGCCCTCAGTAAGGCCAAATACAATGGATGTTACACAGTCTTGCATCTGTGATTGGTATGCATTTAAAATTGCCTCAACTGGACTTGAACTGCAGCAAAACATTAAAAGAAAAGATCAATAGGTCAGTGTATCCGAAGAATCACATTCCACTCATTATAAAAGAAAAAGTTTGACCTTTTCTTTCTTCCTATCTACTGTAAATCGTTCTTTATATCCTACATTTGTTAGTGAGCCTTTCTTTCGGTCTATGTCTGTGTCTATTTTCCTGACACAGACAGCAGAAATGTAACATGGGGTCTACTCTTTCACCAAAGCACACTGAACGCTACTATATGCTAAGGGACAAATTCACTTCAAAGGCTTTTGTGTACTTGACAAACACATGTGCCTTATACATGAGATTCTTTATCTTGTTATTCCTTCTCCCATGGTGCTTCCATGTCCCAAGACATTCATCTCTGTCTTGTGTAAATCGATTTAGAAATTCCATCCTGGGGCTGTAAAAAAATGTAAGGTTAAATAAACACAGAGCTAATTTTGAACTACAACTAATAGAGTCAAGCCATATATTTTATTTGAGATCAAGTCTTTTTTTTTCTGGTTCACGGTCATAAAATGAAATGGCAATAAATTAACCTTATTTGTATCAGTTAAGTGGAGCTTTTGATATACAGTATTACAATAAATCATATAAAGAGGCTACAAAGTCATATGGGGTGGAGTGTTAGCTTATAAATGCAAATATCTAAATCTCTAAATGTGCTGAACTCTCAGATTTGCCAACGCATCGCTGTTATTTACTCTGAATAAATCAAGTGAGCTGTCTTCCCAGCCCAGGAGAATCATAGCAGCATCTCTCTCAAGTTGTTCCTGATGGTTTAAATATCACAAGGGTGGGGTCTGCACATCAAATAGTTGCAAACCAAATCTGGTGACACTGTGTTTTATAAGACAGGTGTAGTGTAATAGCTCTTTCTAATAGCTCTCTATAACTTATGGAAAATTCAAATAATGTAACATATATACATTCGTAATGACTCGTCATCCTTGTGAGACTGATGACAAAACTGTAAAATGTTAGCAGTATATACATGCTAATGAGTGCACAGCTATGCCAGAAGATTATGATGTGCTAGGTTATATTATTTATTCATTATTAATGACAAGATCACAAAAATAGAGGAGGCCACAGTCTGCTAGTTTCTTGAAGTGCAGTGTCTTTTGATATAATAATCTATATATGTTTGAGATGCTGTTTTATGATTAATTCACTCTTATTTAATATTAGCTGAAATAGATCAAGTGACATACAAGTGACGGTATTGTATAGCTTTTTGATTTTGTGTATTTTTTGAGTTTGTAAAAATCGTAGCTTTAATCGTTAAACTTTTGTCAACTTGGCAACGGTACAGGTGACTTTTATTACAAAACAGACATTACTACGTTATGTAACTAAAATGTCACCAAACACATTCCTGTCATGTTTGGATCTACCTGACAAAAATGGACTTTTCTTTTCAAAGCTCTGGTTTGGTCTGTACTGTGGGAGGGCAATCTAGTGTTTTAAACAAGAATCACAATGCATAATATGAATTGCAATTTGTCTACTAAATTTTGAAATGTATTGTACACTGAGTACAGTCAACCTATAAATAGCTACTGTAGCAAGTAATTTGTCCAACCACCACAGCCATTTATATTAGACTATATAACTCTATTGCAGCTGTGCAAACAGGTTCAAAAAGGTTAAAGCATTTTTCTAAAGGTATAAATACAGAAAATCAGCAGTGCATGGAAATCAGGCTTCTTAGTAATGTTACATGGCACTGTAGCTTAAGACAAAGAAAGTTAATATGGAATCCAGCAGGGATCGTGAGGGAATTGGTTAATAAAAGAGAGTAGGCCTCTACATTCATTTATTCATCTTCTGAACCGCTTGGTCCTCGTAGGGGTCGCGGGAGTGCTGGAGCCTATCCCAGCCGGCATATGGGCGGGAGGCAGGGTACACCCTGGGCAGGTTGCGAGTCCATCGTAGGGCCACATACAGACAACCATTCACACCTATGGGCAATTTAGAGTCCTGCATGTCTTTGGACTGTGGGAGGAAGCCGGAGTGCCCAGAGAGAACCCACACAAACTCCACACAGAAAGACCCTGGTCAACCCCAGGATTCAAACCCAGGACCTTCTTGCTGTGAGCGACAGTGCTAACCACTGCACCACCGTGCCACCCTAGGCCTCTATATTTACATTTATTTTTTTGGGTGTGCTTATTTAATTTATCATGTGTATGTGCCCAGGATTTTTCATACACTGTGAATAGTAAAAATACTGTCAATAAACTGTATAGATACCAGCAGAAGATTAAATCTTGATTTTATGGTAATTAGTTGTATTTACACTAAGCAATGAAGGTCCTTCTTTCAGAGCAAACTGATCTTTATTTATTGACATGCTATGAATCACACTTGGGAGATTCTGACTAGTTAAACTGATAATACTACAGATCATTCATTTTAATTCATTGTTTAAGTTTTTGGAACTCCAGGGACATTCAGCACACTGACTGTTTATCAGTGTTACAGAGTGATACCTCATACTACATAGACAATCTCTGGCTTACAGACAACAATGCCGTGCTCAAACCTGTTTATCCATTGACTTGCAGACAGGACACAGTAACCCAACAATAGTTTTATTTTGACCTGTCATCAATTTTATTAATGCAATTAACATTAATCAGCAACAGATAATCAAAGCTATTGTTTGTAAACAATCAGTAACACAGGAGTCTGCTCCATCACTTTTTTCTAAGCTTTGTCAAGATTTTCAAGCTTTACTGACAATTCAGATCGTTTGTCACATTCACACACACTATATGTTTGACTTGCCGTTGTTGGTCAGGTCTGACAAATATGGCAAAAGAGACAGGACTTCAGAAAGCTGATGTAAAGTATGCATGAATATTGTTAAAACAACGTGTTTGCCAGGTATCTGTCTCTCTTTTGTTACTGGGCAGTTTGTGTAAAGCGGGTTTATCTGAACTGGGTTGCTTGGCCTGGTCGTGATAAAGTTGCAGGATGTTAAACCAAATAAATGAGGTTTCTGGTAGTGCTGGTCATTAGTATGAATAACACATTTAATTCTGTCATTAAAGAAACAGTGCTGCCCTAAATATGTTTGTGAATAAAACAAACAAACAAAAAAACAGAATAGGTATCACTTAGTCATTGATTTGTTATTGTTTGATCATGGAAATTGGGGAAACTGGGAATTATTTTTTAAATGTTTAATCTAATGTTGTCACATCTCTCCTCACTTGAGAGGCTATATGCATGTGATATATAGCCACTTTACTAGCATTTTTTGTTTGATGCAGACGAAATTATTATTTTTTTTCTTTTCTTCTTTTTTTTTTTTGCTCTTTCATTCTCAGACGGCATCAATAATGTTTGAGCTAATGCTGATGCCGAACCATCTGCATCAAATAACATTATTCCAAAAGTATGGCATAACAGCCTTTAAGGGTTCTCATTATCCAAGTTCAAATGGCTTACGGCACTGTGTGAGCGCATGTCCAGAATTTCAAACATGGAGATCAAAGAGAGTATGTGATTATAAGTTGGTGTTATCCTAATGCATTTCTATATTTCTATTCTTCCCTAGTCACTGCACAGTAGTTGTCAAAGCTTTATTTCAGGAAGGACAACAAACAACTGCCTCACATTGTTACTGAAAAAAACACTGGATCTGTTTTGTATGTATAGTTTGTGTCCATAAATCAATGTACCATAAATCCTCCCTGCGGGAAAGCAACACACGACTGTTCCACATTACAGAAACACAGTGACATGACATCACAGGGTTGTGGGACGGGGGCAAATGTGTCCAGGAATCTTTAGCATATTTATGTGCGCGCTTGCAGCAGGGACACAGCAGCATCATAGACCTGCTACACCTCCTTCTTCATTTAAACAGATTGCCCTATTTGTGAAGTGTGTCTGATTGGGTGTAGCATGTGAGCCGAAACCAGTGACAGGACGACAGCCAAAACTTATTGACTGAAGTATAAATTTAATTTCAGTCATTTAAGTCAGGGTAATCTGACTTATTCAATACGGATAGTGAATTAAGCAGAACAGCGTAGAAATACATTTGTTTTATTTAAAGATCAGCTGCCATGTGCTCCCTGTGCACATAACTAATTGTACTGTAGAGTGCATCACTGAATCTCTAAACATACACACCTCCCACAACAACGCAATATCAAGGCAGCCAAACATGAAACATTCATATGTGTAGGAACTCTTTGATTTTTGATTCTGGATTATGCCTTAGCCATTCTAATATTACATGTTTTTTTAATTACATCTATCCCACCTATTGTCTGCTTCATGATAGGACAGAAGACTGAGATATTTATACATTGAGAGACAACAAGGACATTTGAGCACAGAACATATTGTACAGTTCCCTTTCTCTCTCACACACATCCAACGTCTATTAATAACATTTATTAATATAACTGATGCTTTATTAAAGACCAGTGTTATTTGTTTCTTCTAGAACATTAATTTCGTCCCAAATTCAGAGGATGAGGACACATGCTGCTCATTTTAAAAAGCCCTCTAGAGTGAATTACATGGCGCCATTCACCTTGAAATCAGTCATTACAGGATTTCATTACAGGATAAGGTGGAGACTACTAAATGTTTTCATTGAATTTGGATGCAAGAATGAAATGTAGATGTAAATTGTTGTAAATAGTGAAAAATAGGGTTGAAACAAAAGTGTAACAATCTCCTTTATCCAAATGAAGACTGTGCAGCAACCGTCACCATATATTTCACAAAACAGCAAAAAGGTAATAAATCCATGCTCTCAGTCTAAATGGCATCTTTAATGCTGTGTGTCACTCTCCTTTACTGAAGATTTTTAACCTTGACTCAGCTTTTCTGAGTTATCAGATGTTTCCTTCAGAATGGTTGCGTGACATTTTCCAATAAAACAGATAAGGAGCAAAAACATAGCCAGATATGTATAGCTGACAGCGCAAGCTTCACCAGCGGCAGTAGCAAACCGAGCAGCAGAGACCTGGAACATTTGCTTTCCAATTTAAATGGACGTTTGAATTTGTAAAGTGTTCGTGATTTGTGAAGTGAACAAAACATAGCAGAGTCAGGCCAGTGGCTGCCTGCCTGTGAGCTTCCTGACTGAACTTGCTAAGTCTGTGGTACACTTCTCTTAGTGCCATATATCCAGTCATGTTGTCATATTTTAACATTGACAACGTCACTTCTGTCTTTCTAAGCTGCTTTTGATATTCAGAAAAGAAGCTTGACATGTCTCCATCTATTGTATTATAAGACACATCTATGTTTACAAACTCAACCAATTTTAATAACTGTCTCTTACAAATATTTAACAATTCCAGAACTGTAGCAAATGGAATAACACGGTCCAGAGTCTTCTTAGTGTTGTTAACTGTAATAGCAGCCAGGAGTCCAGTCTGCTCCTTATGACCAACCAACTGACTGAGTTAACAACTGCACAGGTTTGACCTTTCCTAAAGCTAAAGGCTAAAAATGAAGAATATATAAAGTAGCCTGATGTTAAAGCATTGCATGGTCACAGCCCTTGATGTGTTGGTGTGTAATTAAACATATGATGCAATAATCCATAAACAAACTCTAGCGACAAAACTGTTCATGTATTATATTGTCCAACATTTTTTTGTAATATTTTTTTGTTCAGCCTCCCTGAGTTATGAATTCTACAGTCAGTGAAGATGCAACTAAACCATACAGCTGTTTCTGTCGTGCTGTTAACATGCAGTTTTACACATAAGTTGAGTGGTTTTCACCACTCTAAGATAAGAGTACAAAGCTTGATCCTCCACCTCACATAGCAAGCGAAAGCCAAGCACAAGTAGAAGCCGCGTCTTAAAAACGATTACCACACCAATTGAAACGTATTACGCTATACAATGCAGGAATTCCCAAAGCCAATTTTCACAAGATAAGAATGCAAAACATGCATAAAGCAAAGCTGCTGTTTACTTATACAAAATCTTAAAGTGTATCATGTGCCACAAAAGGAGCTTACGCTTAGAAAGTTTATTCAAGGCTGGGTAAAAAGATCTGGCCTAATTTGAGTTCTTGGACATGTCTTCAAAGCTGTGATTTTATATTCAAAGATTTTATCACAAGCAGTTTTTAAACTCTGACTCACTCAGTGCTCTGAGGAGATCTTAATTGAAAGTATCTTTGAAGCCTGAAGAGATGATTTCTAGACAACGATTAAGTTCAGGGTTTAACATGTTCTTAAAGGTTAATTTAGGCCCAACTTTGATGTTTTGGGTGGCTTCCACTGTATTGACTTGAATGAGATACTGTACAGTGAAAAGTGCAACTCTCCAGTAATGTTATGGGGTCACAAATTATTTAGACCCCATAAAAATAAATGACACTGGTCTTGGTGGACAAATGTAAACATGAGCACTCTAACTAATTCGTAGCTCTGCAGCCTCACTGACAGCAAGCTGTGATGCTCTGTATTCTGACACGTCAGTCGTAGCCAGCATTAAAATGTTTACATGGTTATCACTGTCCACCAAGTTTTAAAGTTTTGGCTGATTTAAGTTATCTTGCTTACCAGCAGGAAAACGTTTTTTAGAATGATGCAGTTTGCAACTGGCTGCTCTGGTGGCAATGTTTTGAAGCGTGTGTATCATCGCTTTCTGTCGACATGCAGCAATTACAGTGTGATTACAGGTTCAGGCTGTAACCCTTCCCCTTTAAGCATAAAACACCCTGGGCTGAAAGTAAGGGCATGGAATTATGTTGTCCCTGATTTACTTTTATAACAACCCAAGAGAATTGGAAAGTGTGACCTCCATATACCTGTGTTCAAGAAGGGTTTAGTAGCTATTTACTTCCTAAAGAAATTTGTGCAGAGAGAATCAGGTGAACTTTTTAATACTAGCTCAGTGTTAATTAGTTCTGAGATATTATCAGCTATAACTGCTTATTCAATCAGGATTTATCATCTGTTTAACTGTCCTTCTGGAAATTTCAGTTCATCGTAAACTGATGGACAACTCCAATCCAGGACCTTTTCATAGCCTTTGTACTCCTTCCAACTGCTCGTGAGGTCTTATAATCAGACTTGGCTGCATAGTCAAATGTGCCATCATCGTCTCAAAGTTTGAATATTTGATGACGGCTTAGATAAGACGAGCTGGTGAAATGTCAGGGGATGTTCAGCTGGAGGATTTGTGGAAGGAAAGAGGCCTGCAATTTTCAGCATCAATTTCATGTATCAGTAGGAACCCGGGAATATCCATAGAGTTGGAGCAGACTTTCTGGGCTAATGAAAAGCTCTTCAACATTAAGGGTTTCAAAATACTGAAATGTCTTTGTGGACCACTTAGCTGTGGTATGAGTATGTGTGTAACTGTGTTCAATTTCAGGGTTTAATCTACTACTCTGATCATTCTTATTCTCATGTTAAATTTGATGCAAATCTGAAATTGATAATTTATGTCTTCAAATTTCATAATTTAGGATGTCACTAACAGTGTTCAATTATTGTAACAATCTTGAACTTAGGCATATAAAAGGAGGAGAAAATGTTTATATCCACTAGAAAGCTTCCTTTTTAAGCTAACTTGTACTTGCCTGGCCAGATCCATTCTTATCAGTGAAGTCATTAACTAAAACTAATGCAGTCTACTAAAACATTTTTACATTCTACCTTTATGAAAGCTACATTGTTGAGTTTTGTTGAATGTATTCTAGAGATGTGTTTTAAATTCAAATGTATAATGGTTTTATCAGATGGGACTTTTGGTACTGTTGAAATGCACGTGTGTATGCATACATACACTACAGACACAATGATCATAAAGTTTAAAGTTATGAGGTGCACACCAGAAAATACTGGCAATATCATGTTTCAGGTTTGGCAAAACAAACAGTCAATGGAAAACTACACTGAGTACTGAAATATAGGGAAAGAAATTACAACCTTGTGGTTAGAGAGCTCCCTGTAATTGGTTAAAGGGAGAAAGTAAATTGTATGACTCATCAAGAGCAGGGGCATGCAAATAAAGTAATCCGAGAGCATGGGTTGGATAAGCAACTGCACAAATACTTTTGAATAAAGCTTACCATCCAGACACTGCATGGTTTTGTGCCAGCTTACATTTCTGATCTCCTGATCCCATATTCTACATTGAAAAACCTCAAATCCTCTGATCAGCTGCTCCTCTCTGTTTCACACTTGTAGTCAAAACAAGAGGAGTTGGAACTTTTTCCGTTGCTGAAACTGCAAACAGTTTACACCTTGTTGAGAGATCTTGTCAGTCTTGTCACCATTAAATTAAACACTTACCTGTATGTTGCTTTCGAGCACACGTTATTAACTTATAATATGATTGCATACAGTTGTTTGCCACAGTAAGTACTAGAAATGTCCTGAGCTTGGTATTGGCTAAAATGAAGCCAGTGAAAATCAATTTCTTCTTTACAGAGCTCTAACAGGTCTTATCCATCTCAACCTGCTGGTGTTGCAGCACCGCTCTCCTTATAATCCAGAGAAGAGACAGAACTCCACTCAAGTGGATCAAGTGGATGGTATTAGATTCTCTATGTATATCGCTGTTGATCAAAGCCTGTTGTTTACATTTGACATGACTAATTTGTGGGACTCAAATATTGTAGTTACCCCCCTAATATGTGCCATAATTCTTGACCTGAAAATCCAAACTACTAACATTTCTTCTTCTTCTCTCAATCAAAAACAATACGACAATACGAAAAATCTCAATCTTCACATCAGGGTTGACATCTATCTAGAGCTCTGTACTTTCTATAGTATAAAATGTTCTTTTACATACTGCAGCCTTGATAAAGGAAATGCTTGGAATCCCCAGCTGCAAAACTGCGTAACTGTTTAGCCTGAAGCTCGATTACACAGCACCAGCTGCACTGACTTGGGTATGTCAACAGGACACCCACAGGACCCACTGCCTAGTAAGATCCTGCATAGCTAAATTACAGTATGAGCACTGGTCAGCAGGACAGCAAAGGCAGCAGTTCAAAGCTCAGCTCAAGGCTTCACTAAGGATGTGAACCTGGTGGATGCTGCTGACTGTAACAACTGGCAGCAGAGCTAAAGCAGAAAAAAAGCAAAAGTAGGTGACAGCAGAAATGAAACAGATGAAATGTCCTCGAATCTGCTCTCACCACAGCCTGACTGCAGTGTACAGCCATCAAAGTGCTCCCTCTCAGAGACAAGTTGTTCACTGGGCAGCCAAAGCTAAGCGCACATGTGTGTGAGCGAGCAAGTAAGATAGCAATGAATTATTTCTAACCTTCAGTTCACCATGTACATGCACCACCAACAGTTTCTATTTATAATCAATAATATGTCTTACAAACAGTGATTGACTTATTCATAGGGTATAGGGCAACATGCTAGTCATCATACTATTACAAATAGTAACATTAATAGTTCACTTTTCCATTTCTCTTTTAAATATAATTAGTATTTTGATAACATTGCCTACTGACAGGGACAATACTACAATAATCCACAAACGACTAAGTAGCTGGAGCAGAGAATTAATTATATGAAAACTGAACAGAATTAAGTGAAAATTCTTACCTCTTCAGCATAGGCATCACAAAGTTTGTTTCCCGAAAGCAGTTTATTTTTCAAGCTCTTATTCTGAAAAAGAGAGAGAAAGGAAAAAAAATGCCATTGGTACCTGCCCTGTGTTTTGTGTTGCATGTTCTGATAACATTTTAGCTGCTTTATAAAAAGCAACACTGACTCAGGGGACTTCAGCTGCTCCTGCAGGGAATTGGGACGTACAGGAGCTCTGACAGCAAGTGCTTGGTTGTCTCAATTTCAAAATAGATTGAGTAGTGGTCAGGAGTGCCCTGTCTGAGGATCTGAGAGTGCACTCAGGCCCATAGGCTTCTAAAAGGTCAGAAATGTAGCCCAGGCCACACCTTCACCGAACTTAAAACGTGATCAGTAAAGTATTACAAACATTTGAATGGCAGCCAGTAGAGGGAAGCCAAAAAAGGGCCAAAGGGTCTCAATGTTTGGTGCCAGTTAAGATCCTCACTGCAGTTTTACAAACAATCTGGAAGCAAAGTTTAAGATTCTTACTTAGACAGCAATACTGTGTGTTCCATTAATTTTCATGAGATTCAATAAAGCATTAATGATCGGTTCCAGGTCAAGAGGTTATTAAATGTATTTCAGCTGCACTGTTCTTAGTTATATGTACCATATAAAACATAATTAGAATTCAGAATTGGGTTTAAAGAAACAATGGAATCCCTCTTTTGTTTGTAAATATTTAATTAGCTTTTTATTTCCAGTACTCATGGTTTAACACATATCCTTAGTACAGTACCTGTTCATCCAAGCTAAGGCCACAATGAAAAATAACAAATATTTCTGGCACCAGCTTGGTGTAGATCTTTTCTCTGAATTCACTCTGTTCCATAAAAATGCTGGTATATATTTCACTAAAGTCACTGAATGCCACAGCCAAGAGAGACAATTTTAAGGTAGAAGAGAATGGAACTTAATGGTGATAACGGCACTTTAAAGGAAAGAATTTCCCTTTTTAATTGGCAATGATCTATTAGTAAAATTGGTCCTAAACCAACTCAGTGCTTAACCCAAAGTACCCATTCTGATGTCTAGATGACCCAATAAAATAGCACGATCAGGCGTGACGAAAGCTTCGCTAAGGTCTAAAAGGACTAAAATTGAATAGTCTATCTGCAGTTAAGACAAGGTCATTTGAGGCAGACAGTCTCTTTTGTGGTGTCAAACTGAAGAGAAATGTACACAGTAAAATCAGTATTATTTAGTAAAAAGAACACACAGGACGATACAACGCAGTGCGAGCACAATAACGATTTATCCTGCTGCGAATTTGAAAGGAGGTAGAAATGGACGTAGGTAGATCAGACTCCTCTCCAACCATCGAACCAAACACCAAGAAGGAGCTGTGTGCTAAGTCGTAGTTACAAAAATAAAATAAGGGGCTATGTTATACTTCTAATTTGTCACATTTGGCATGAACATTGTTCACTATTCTTACAAAATGTGAGTATCTACTGAGGGTCAGGGAAAATATCAAGTACCGAGATCACAGAACCCTAAAATGTCTTGAGGGAATATGAGGCTTAAAGTTCTAATAAGAGTGTACCACCTCTTTTCTATCTGCAGAATTAGATGCAACTTCATAGTAGCAACGGGTTGACATTTATTTACAGTCTTCATTGACTCAGCACATTAAGATTCTAAATGAGTTTATCAATGTGTTAATTACCTATAGTCAAGGTTCAGTTCTTCACACTTTGTGAGCAGAACTTAAGTGAGAGCAATGAATATGCAGTCACTAGCTTTAATTCAAGAAAACTAAATTCAGTGACCAAAAACTGTTCAACCATGTCCCTTCAGAGCAAATTCCCCCTCTCTCTTCTTATACATTACATATGGTGCTTGGAAAAAATTCTATACCAGGCTTGTTTTGAAACAGTGTTAGGTTGGATGCCAGGATGGTGGTCTCGAGCATCGGCAAAACTGTAGTGATGCTGGGTTTTTTAAAGGCAGTAATCTTAGTGCACTGTACAATGTATAGAAAACATCATCACAATGTTTACTATGCTCGTTCCCAATGAAAATAATTATTTCACATACAATTACAAACAAAAGCATGAGATGAACATAGATCAAAGTGCCACAGCAGAGCATGGTCTGCATATTGATTTAATTTTTTTCCTGACACAAACTTCCTCAATAGCCGGACTTGGGACAGGCCCTCAGAATGCCCTGGCTTGTGCATCCTCCATAGCTGGAGATTTGTGGAAACATTTTCAGGGTTCAGTGTGATGAGTCAGGTCATGAGCTGCCGACCCTTGTGGAAGTGAGAGGACATTTTGGTTTTGTGTAGTACATTAACAGGTACTTTTGTAAATGTGATATTGCTTTAAGCAATCATGGCTTGTTGATGGCAAACACATTTTGATTTACTGTAGGTGGATTTAACACATTTGGCTATCATGTTGCTGAGCTCTGATGATATATTTACTATTGGAGGCAGCTCAGTGTTATTAGGTGATGAGTTGGCTGTGAAGCACAGGGACAGTTTGGATATAAAGGGAGGGGAGAATGTGCATCCACCAGCTGGTCCTTGACATCTACTTATAAATGATATGACCACTGCCACAACTCTCACTTTGTGTCATGGCGCATACTGACCGTATTGACAGTCTCATGCTTGATGGTAGTCATTCTCAACCCATCTGTGTATGAATAATGTTAGAACAATAAATGTATCTATAATTTATGTATTTATAATCCATTCCGCCTTAGTGCTGTGGCTATTTGTAGTAGTGATCTGTTAGTGGGTCCAGGCTGAAGTATCCCAAGAACGATTCGTTGTATTGCAATAAAATTTTTCACAGAAATTTACAAACAGCAGAAAAATAATCCAGCTGATTTTGGTGCCCTCAAGCTTTTCCTTAGAATGACTATCAGACTACTACAGAATTTTTGTAAAGGCAAGCCCATTTCCTGGTCAGCAAAATATTAGCAAGTTAGCATACCAGAATAAGAACATTTGGTAAACACAACTACTACACTGTAAACATGAGGAGGTTAGCATGATGATGTTTTCATTTAGCTCACAACACTGCTGTGCGAACTGTACATCATAGCCAAACTGTGCAATATACTAATAATTACATAAATGTAACTGCATGATTCAAGGGGGTCTCTGCAATATATATAGCATCAAAAATACAATTTGCCACTTAAATATCACCACCAACAAGCATTACGCAACTTCATTAGCAGACTGGGGCAAGCTTCCATGTGAACTTTGAAAATGTGGAGAGGCAAAATCCAGGTTTACAGTAAAGGCAGTGAAAAGCTACATTCATTAGAATTAGTCTCACTTAAAGTACACACTGGCCTCTGTCAATTCTTTGCAATTCAGTTTTTACTGCCACACACACCTTTACAATGTATACTCAAACACATACAGTGAGCAGAGCTAGTGAACTGGGATGGAAGCTGCTTGTGCTTCAGTGAGGTAAAGCTGGCCGGGTATCAATTGCATACAGTTGCACCTCCTACCGCTCCTACAGAGGGACCACCATTCGAGGACATGTAAAACTGGCAGCTGTCATAAAATGTGACTGAGTTTAGCCTCAGGACATACTCAGAGTGAAAATGAGATCCTCTGGAGCTTAAGTGTCACAGTGCATTATGCAAAATGTGATAGACCGAGCCGCATATGTCGTAATGTGTTATTCCCACACGGTGTCATTCTGCAGACCTGAAAACTTTTACATTTACATTTGCTTATATTTTTCCTTTAGAAAAAGCAAGGGAAACAAATACATTATAAAAAACCTACTGAATCTTTCAGTCTATATCAATACCTATATCAATGCCCCGTGACTATGGTGGACCACCATGCTTATTAATGTAATTAAATTATGTCAACAGTTATTGCACAAAGAGAGCAGATTTGAAAATGTAAGTAAAGTTATAAAAACTACATGCTGTAGTATACTAAAATACACAGTCTCAAAGTGCATTAAGGGCAATCACTGACCTTCTAAGTGACTGGCGCAACTCACCAGAGTTATTTTCACACATTAAAATGTGCTGATATGTTGACAGCTCCTGACTGTTGATATTTATTGTCCATCTAGGTCAATTTTCACACTACTCCACATTCATCAGTGTTACATCCTTTTAGCCTTGGTGTGAAGTGTTAGAAACTAACTCTTCTGGAAACTTTTTTTTTTTAACTGAATTGGATAAATTTTTCCCATGATACACCATAGAGTCTGAATGTAACTCGTATATTACATATTGCATATTTATGTCTAACTAATTTTATTTCCACTGGTGAACAGGAAAGTTCAACCCCCTCCCACACATTCCATTCTGCCCAGCCTTGCAAAGTTGAAATAAACCATCAAAAGTACATTTAGCGTTGACATTTTTATTTTCTACAAATGAGTCACATTAGTCTTGCCATGCGCATTGCTTGACACCACTCGGGCGGTACAAGCAAACAACTGCTGTCACAACATATTTACTCTTAAAAAGTCAATAAGCTTCATTGTAATGACAAGAAAAACAAAATGACAAGATGTTTCTGTTGCATCGCTGCTTTAATAGCTTGTACATTACAAATGTTAAAATAGGCTGAACTGTGAACTATCTCACAGAATGAAAATGTGCATCACCAAAGCTTCAGTCTTCAGGTTTTTTTTTTTATTAGTGATGCTTAGGAAGATGTGATGTTATATATATATAGGGATGATATAATATAACATGGCAACCCAGAGCCAGATGAAATAACTCACTAAACTTGTCTTTTCAAGTTTAATGAATTTTTCTCAGAAGGTTTTATTTCACACAATAATTTCACCACCACAATTCTCCCAGCTTTAAAATACCCATAAACTCTTACTACCCGTTCAGTTTGCATGCAGCAATCAGAATTTTGTGAGACTGTGAGATTTCCACATACTGTAGTTTTTGGCTTTGTTTGAAATTGGTATGAGAATTAGCTTTGAACTCTTATTCACTTTGTTGTGTTCCAGAAGTATGAGTGATGTTTCATAATAAAAATCTTGCATAGGAAAGTGTTCCTCTCTAGACTTCTCTAGACTTTGAAAAACTCCAACAGTGAGCTACTGGGACCAGCGAAGGGGAATAGCAGCATTATGAAATAGTGTTTTCATCTTAAGTTAAGAACAAAGACTAATGTTATGCACTCTCAGTGATTTGTCCCTCTCCCATGCAGTTCTGATTGATTCTTTTACATAGTTTTCTATAAGTATGAACTGGAAAAAGGCATTCTGTCTGAGTACTTTTCTTATGAGTTGTGTTTGATTCACAATAAAACAACCTTTATTTAGATAATCTAGCATGTAATTTAAATAACTTGAACTATTTTAGAGAATATTTGCTGCACTGCTTTTTAGTTCTAATATATGTTTTGACATGATAAACATGAAAAAAGGTCTTTTAATTAAACCGAATTTACTTTGGAAAAGAAGCATAAACCTATATTTCAACGTGCCAGATGAACTTTGCTTTCTATGTATTTTTCTTTTTTTTGACAATTAAAACTAATTTTTGAATAGGAGCTCTTGACATTTTATACAGTATGCTACCATTTCCTCTGAAAGTTTGCAGTAAAGTAAAAATACATTCTACACGCTTTGTATTCGACCGCCTGTGCTACAGCAAGTAAATCCTATAATAAAATAAATACAGAGTACCATGGTTTGCAGATTATTTATCAAACATATACTATATTTGATTGAAAATGATACAAAAACAATAATAAAGTAAACACCAATGAAGCACTTCTCAGAATTCATGGACCATTCAAGACAAAAATTCAACAAGTCAATTGTTTGATATATAAAACTGTATATGGCACATTATATACTAAATCATAAATACATTTCTGGGTTATAAAACTGGATTTATTTGCTTTGGCAGGCACAACATGTCTTTAGGCCTATACTGTATGTGCAGTACAGAAGTAAAAAAGGTATGTTATCCCATACAACTCCATGTGGACTGCGAGTAGGAGATTCTAAATGCAGACATTGAAATGATCAGTTTGAGCATAGAAAGGGCAGAAAGTCTGCTCACTAATTCATTCATCAGACATCAGCCTGTTATCTACAGACAACTGTTTGCTGGCATTAGCTACCTGACAGGGGCAGGCAGAATGAAGTTGAATCCTTATAGCTTCACATTTCATAGCCAGAAGTAATCTCTCCTGAACAAACACAAAGAGCTCAAATCTGTGTGCAGAGTTTTTCCAGTCTATACCTTTGGTAGGCACGCTCTCTAGATCCACTATGAGATTCCAGAATTGGTGAACAATCCTGAGACAGTCTCCTAAACTGACAGGTCCACATAGACTATTCACACCATGGTTTATGGCACTGTTGTGACTCCAGGTGGCTCATATACAGTATTAAGCTATTAGCTGAATAACCTTTTGACTTCAAATGACTGCAACTTGTCATAACAAAGTAGACATGTACATATTCAACCCTACGTGAACCACTGACAAGCAGTTGCCATGGAATACACGGGAAGGTTATACTAAAGGTAAGGTATACTAAACAAGGTTATATGATCAATATAAAAAATTTATATCAGGTCTTTTAGCATTATAACATTATAATGATCCCCGTGCAGCAAGGACCATAAACAGATCAAAAAGTCACTCGAAACATTTGGCTACCATAAGTGGTCTTTGATCAAATCCAACAATGGATCCAAAAGAACCGTCTGTCCGTCTGTTTCTGGAGTGTCTGAAAAGCTCAGGAGGATCTTCAATAAATACAGCATCCCAGTACATTTCAAACCCAGCAACTCACTGAGACAGAGACTGGTCCACCCCAAGGACAAAACACCCAGACACAAACAGAGCAATGTAGTATATGCAGTCCAGTGCAGTGAGATATGTACAGATCTGTACATAGAAGAGACCAAACAACAGCTCCACAAACGCATGGCACAACACAGGAGAGCCAACTCCTCAGGACAAGACTCAGCAGTCCATCTGCACCTCAAAAACCAAAGCCATTCCACTTGCTGGTCCTGTGCAGCTGGGATTATTAGTTTTTGGCACTTCTTGTTACAGCACTATGGACCACTGAAGGAAAAGCTCTTCACATGCTAAATGGTCCACTCTAGTTACCACCTAGCTATGTGAAGATAGTGTACTGTGTACACTCTGAGACAAAGGGCAAAGACTTGCCACAACCCTCCATGATGCTGAGGGCAACTGCAGATCTGGTAGTGTCATTCTGTAGGTTCATCACTCATCACTATAAACACAGCCTGCTTCAAATTGTCACTTTGGATATTGGTTATTATAAAAATATTATACACAACAAGCTACCACCAGACTACTTCGTGCAATTACCGTAAACAATTTAACCACACATCTGTAATCGGTTTTGTCTATTTACACAAGATAAGCAAATATTTTTACCGATTTAATAAGAGCATTACAAATGATTATCTCAGGATTTGATTGCAAAGTCAGGGGTCTCCATGGTGAGTAGGTTGACAAGCCCTCTAATTTGCAGCATGCTACCAATTAACAATTTTCATGCAGCTTCAATAATTGCTAATCTAGAAGAAGTACAAAGTGTGGAAAAAACATGAAAGATAATCACCAAAGGTATTCCTATTAAATGACCTCTCTTTTCAGTATAGTTTTTCTGGGAAACTTTTACTCTACACTTTAAAGCCATGGTAGATTTGCACAGGATTTTATAAATCTTGGTAGAGGACAGCATTTGTTACTTTTTTGTTTTCTGAACATTTCTGTTTCTCAAATAGTAAAGCTGTAAATCTCCAGTACATTCTCTATTGTGATGTAAAAGGAGAAGTTTGTCAAACATAAGAATGGATTTTATGTTACTTACATTAGATGTGATCAAATATGTTTAATCAAATAAAAAATTCATGCATTTAAAAAAAAATAAATATGGTATTACTACAGCTACGGACAACAGCATATTTACTGTATAAGATTTTCCAAGAAGAGTTTTACAGTCTTAAACTTTTTCTGTGATCATGGTGTCAAGACAGTTTGACATTGCAGGTCCTGTGCAGCTGTCATGTTTATTAAGACAGCCTCTAGCTACAATAAAATAAGAAAAAAAAACTATGTAATTTTCTGAACATCTCAAAGAAATATTTGCAGCCATAGCTGTCATCAGTCTTGAAGCACTTGGATGTATTTCTGTAAAATATAGACCCTCTACTTTATACTGTCACAGCTGAATACCAGAGAAAACTGGTCACTTGTCTGGAAACTGAGAGCTAGAAATCAATATCCATAGCAGGCTGTGAGGAATAAAGCAATGCGGCTAAGTGACAGCATGACGACAGCCCTCTGAACACATACAGCCTGTCTTTACCTCTCTCAAACAAGTTTTTCATTTCAGTTCAGAGCATGTATGCATGAGGCCACATAGAGCGAAAATTTAGTGTGCAAAACAATGTGGAGAACGACATAAATTTAATCCCTCTTTTTGAACACAGTCTAAGACTTATACATAAATGTAAGAGTTGCCAGCAGGTGGCTGAGACACCCAGACAGACAGAGGAAGTATGATTTCTCACTTCAAGTTGATGCAAAGCTGAGACCGAAGTTTCTCTTGATGTTAGTGGTAACTTTGTGGCTGATTGTTACTTCACTTTTACTGTGGAGTTGAGGGTCACTATAATTCATAGTTTTATTGAAGGCTTGTAAAATGCAACAGCATATATAACTCATAAAGGCCTTACTACATAAGGCTGTAAGACTGTTGGTTCAGTAAAAAAAATTCTACTGTGTAAACACAGACACACAGACTGTACTGTGTGTCTCAGGGGGCACTGAATTGGCAGGTAAGTTAAACATGTCCAATTGACGTTAATGCTAGATTGAAATAGGTGGCCATACATAGGTTATCAGATATTGTAGCATATACCAATTGACTATATATATATATATCAACATGTAGTTATCCAACAGATTATTATAGGGTTTCAGTAACATTCAGAGATACACCAGCTTCAGAGTCAGCTACTCTGTCACAACAGTTTCCAGCTGCTATAGTTAATGTCACAACCACAGAATACATGTGCAAACTAGGAGGTTAGCAGAGCAAGAACATGTGCAGACTGGCTGTTTATAGCTATTTTCTCATAGTCTATAGCCTTTATCTGTTGACAGTGGTAGTGTGATAGATTGTGTACACTACTTGCTCTCATAAACATAAACACAAAAATAAGTTTGTTTCCTTTTGACTGTCACAAAACCTGAAAAAGAACTGAAAAAATGATGGAAAAATTGACTGTGACATGCAAGGTTCATACTAATTACACAATGTTAGCCCAAAGGAATAATAAACAAGAATTTCCAAAAGAGAAAAATATCTGTAAACAAGAGGAGTGGTATATTTGCTGTTTCGCTGACAGTAAATGCAATTTGTCTTTTGGCACAATGCAGCACTTTGGCAGTGTTGGGAATAAATGCAGATTTAATACAAGCCCAGAACACACCCTCCACTTACAGTAGTATGAAACACTCAACCAACAAATTCTGCATTCAGGTTTACCCACCACTTCAGATTCCATTACAGACAAGCTGGGGCAGAATTACTGAATTTTTTTATTTGAGTATTCTCTAAACAGTCTTTCCCTTCTCACCCTGTTTGTGCACAAACTCACTGTCTATGGAGCATCTTATGGTTAGTCCACACACAACTGACAATCTTTACACATGTCATGGCTGAGATTTGTCTCACACACACACACACACTAGATAATTGAATGTTGAATAGGTCATGAAGTTACCCACACCCTGACGTCATCTATTGCATAAGCAGCACTGCTGATAATGAATCAGCAAACAAAGAGAAATGCCAGAAAACATCCCCAGTACAGCAGTCTCTGCTATAAATGCCACAGTGTGCAGCCTAAACCAGATCACAAAGACAGTATGTTTTAAATCCACTGCCGGTATGATCCACACTGCTGATGGCATCTAAATCCTATAGACTTTCACTGTAAACCTTGGCCTCTACTTAATACTGTGTGAATCTTCTTTCTTGGCTGTAAGAAATATGTATTTGGACAAAAAATAAATCATCACAGTGTGTTTCATGGACAGGAGCTTCCTCACAATAATACCACAGCTAATAAAATAAAGCAATAATTGACAAATAAATAGCTTTCTGAAGAATGAAAGCCTCAAAATAAAATAGCAGCTGTTACGCTGTGCTTTAATTCTTCCAGCACTGATTTTCTGCAAAGCTCTTATGCGGTGCTGCTGGAGACCGTCGCAGTGCTTCTCCATTTGGAACAAGCTTCCTGTCAGTGTCAGGGAAGCAGACACTGACTCAGTATTTTAGCTTGAACTCAAGACTCATTTCTTTAATGCAGTATGTGTTAAATAATGGTTCCATTATTCCAGCAATACCATTCCCTTTCTTTGTAGCAAACGAAGGTGACTAGTATTAGCAACTCTGTTACTAGACAAATACTAGTGTACATCTGTCTACATTTAAAAGGGTTTTGACACTGATTGTGAAGAAGAGATGGATGGCTTCTGTTAATCCACTGCTTCACCCCAAGCCACATTTAACAGGACGCTAAGCTGTCCACTGAAATGAAATGTGTGGTTTCACTGGATTCACTGACAAGCTTTCCAGGTGTCCCCCAGCTCTCAGTAGAGGGAGAGTGAATGCAGCATGTGGACAGTACTGAGATCAGAGCTTTTTTGGTTCTGGGAATAGTGTGATATGAGCATGATGTCATAAAAGGAAAGTACATGCTCTATGTGTGAATACTGAGAGAAATTCAAAGAGATTATGTGAAAGAGAAACAATAAGAAACATGTCCAACACTGAAATAACGGAGTGGAATAACATTAGACATGTCTGCCTTTAACTCTGATCATCTTCATACCTGGCTGAATTTTACTTAATTTTAATCTCTGATTAACGTTTTTTTGTTTCTTTTTTTCCCAAAGTCTCACTCAGTTAACTCATCTTCATCAAATCTCATCTCACAGCCATAAACATAAACTTTTCAGTTTCTGGCTGTGAGACTTTTGTTTTACGTAAGTTATGCTGGAGCGCCATGTTTGCATATTGCCATAGCAACCTAAGACACAAGGATTTGTCTTGATTTCATTTACATCTAAATGAAATGCCTATACCATACCAGTGTCGAGATCTCTGAGTGTGATGTTTAATGTAATGCTAGTACTCTGCACATCACAACACACACAGACTGTACGAGTCATTGTAATATTGCAGTCTGGCATCATTAAGTGAATGTAGCACATCTAACTTTAAGAAGAGTTGCAGGTGCCAGAAGCCATCACCTGACTCATTTTGTTTCAATACACACTGCCCTTAAATCTTGTCAGTGATCATATGTTTGTGCAATTACTTATGATAGCATCTTGATGGCGTCTTGATTTGATACAATGTTTAGGCATTCACCGTCCAAATATTAAGAAAACCCACAAATGTATGTATATAAGGACATATGTAGAAATGCACTCATATCCTTCACAGTACATTACCTTTGCTTTATATCTTTGAATATGTACCATCTTTACCCATTTTAGCTGTGCTGCTGTGCTTTGATAATGTTTGAATCGAGTTAATGGAAGACATATTTCTGGAGTTAAAATTAGTCCTAACAGGTTTTTAACATTTTCATTTTATCACTTGAACAAATGAACTGCATACTGTAGCTTGCTGGAAGATAATATTAAGCCTCTATTAACTTTAGGACTTTCATTTGCTTTGTGTTTGTTCTATTTCAAACACGTAATAAAACAGTTTCTGTTTTCTGCCTGATTCAGTTACTTTTTTCTGGTAACACTCAGAGAGACTATCCAGTAAATGCCCTGGTCCATGTTTTTTTTCTGTCATTTCATTGGTGAAATGACATCAGGAAACATGAAAGGTAGAAGACAATGACAGAATGCCATTTTAGACTCAAAAACATCAGCATTAGCAGCAAGGAGCTAAGTATGTGACAAAGCTGTCTATCACAATGCTCAGTGAGAATGTGATGAGTCCCAACAGGATTTAGGTCAGTCTGTAAATCATTTTCTCTCACACTACTCATAATAAGCCCTGAAAGCAGATCACTGATAATGACTTCACAGTGAATTGCAGCTGTAAGGCTTCCCCACTGACACCACAACACAATTCACAGTGATGTCTAACATTAAAATTATGATTTATAAAACTAATGTTGGCATAAACCAGTTATGTACATGCAGATGTTCCTTACTGTCCTATCAGGAATTTGTGTACACTGTACAAGCAAGCAGAATCACATTTCTGAGTAATGTAGAAATGTGATTCTATGTCACAGTAAGAACAGCTAATAAACTGGGGGTCTAGCTAAAACTAAAGCAGTCTAATATTTAAGTGTACATCTCTGTCAAGCTACATTAACTCATAATCAAATAAAAACATTCTACTGAACAATTGTCCATATGTGCATTTGTACTTCCATCAATTGTGACCATTGTCCCTGTCCCTGCCAATGAGAAGCAGTTCCATAGCATGATACTGCTACCACCATATTTCTCTGTAGAGATGGTGTTAGCAGATGATGCTGCTATGGTTTTCAGCATAGTGCTTGTAGTACTATCTAAATACTTTAGTTTTATTTCATCAGACCAAAGAATCATTTTCCTCATGACTGTAGAGCTTCCTGACTAAATCGTGACTAAATCACATTTACAATCTGCTGTACAGCCGTTAAGTGGGCTGCTCTACCAGTTGAGCTACATGTCAGTTGGTCGTCTGCTAACCGCAGGGTTAGTAGTTTGACACCTGGTTCCTCCATGTTACATTCTGAGGTGTCTTTGGACAAGATACCAAAACCCCTGTAGCTGTCAATCAATTGTAAATTACTTTTGATAAAAACATTGTGTATATGTTTATGTGACTGTATTATGCACAGTACTGAAGCTCTGTTAGGTACCTGACCACCTCAGTTCATCGGTATAGTAACTATACAGTACAGTTCAAAAGTATCACAAACTACAGGCTGTCAAATAACCTTCAAGATTAATTTACATTTCTGTAAAACAGTTTAGACAAAAACAGAACTTTTTTTATGATGGTAGAACTTATGGCAAGTCTAAGATCTGAATGCATTTTAAACATGTGTACCTCATAATAGATAATAAACTGGAAACTCTGTAAAAGTGTTCCTAGGGTAATGGTTGACACAAAGTAATAATATATTGGTGTAATCTATGCATATGCCAAAGTAGATACTAAAATAATTTCTACACCCAAATTTACTGGAATATCTCATACTGGGTTCCTGCATGCAATTTGAATTTGACATTTTGAATATGCCTTATTCAGTCTGCAACATTCAATCTAATTGTGGAAATCATAGTTTTATTTTGGGCTTAAATCTTTTTTTTTTTGGCTTCGTAAAACTATTAAATAATATATTACTGAAGAAAATGCTTAGTCTAGTACTGTATAAAAAAACAGAAAGCTTAATGAAAACTGAAATAAACTGGTAACAGACTCACAGTTGACTTCTACAACCAGAAAAAAACATGTTATCTTTGGTGGTGGTGGTGTTGTTAAATTAAATTATCTAATTTATTATGTTAAGCATTCACAGACCACAGAAGTGGAGAAAATACTGTAAGACTGAGAACAGTGGATCCTGAAGTAGTAAAATGATAATACACTTTTGACCTTTGGGTTTCTGCACACAAGACATTTATGTCATATACACAAGTCTAATAGATACAGAGAAATGTTTGTCATGATTCCCTACATAAAGCCATGATTTAAATGTCATAGGTGGCACAGGTGTCAGAGAATTTCCCAGACTTATATTGACCACGGATGACCCCCATCTGTATGTGTTTATAGAAGTCCCCAAATCTTTAAGAGGTGCTTTTCCATGATATGTAGAATGATATGATATGAAAAGAAAAAAGGCAAACCCCAAAATGTCACAGTGAAGCACGCATATTGTAGGAGAACAGAACTCTATAAAAGATACCTTCTATGCACACGTGCTGTTTCCCTGCATACAGTGTGAATCTGCAATGAACTTCTTCAGTTGGTATGCAAAAACATTTACATGTCAATTATATCAACAACTACTGTTGATTTCTTGAGTATGTTCAATCACAGTTTAGTTGGCATTGCTTTTTTTCTGGTAGGATTTGTGCATGTCAATGATTGGTTTGTGGTAATGAGATTTAGCAGAAGGAGTGTAATAGTAGTATGTAAAAATATAGGCCAAGACAAATAATGAGCTGCATGTGATAAACATCAGAGAAATATCCTTATCATGCCTACTTGTCTTTTTACTTGTTCCATTTCCAAATCAAGAGTACAAGGTGAAATCATGGCCTTTTTCACGCGTCATTTATTTCGTCATATATCATTCCGTGCACAGTATTGCAAACATGTACGACCTCCTGCTGTGAAAATCACCTGACTGACTATAGAAATGTCTCACCTTTGCCTCTGATTACCCCCCACAGAATAAAGCCTGCAAGAATAAATTCAATATATACCATTTAGAATTAACTACTACCTGGCATATTACTTTAAATGCAGTAATGAGGAAGGATATGTTTCAAGGTTTAGATAGGTGTTATCTTAGCTAAGCTAAAGTATTATCTTGCTGCTGCAATGACATAAAGATATGATGCAATGTGGTACACTAGAGAAGATAAACTGTGGAATAAAAAGAGGTATAGTAAGAGATAGACGTCACCATGTGAGTTCTTGCTCCCTGTAGTCTTCAAAACTGTTCACTTGAAAAGAAAACCAGACACATTCTTCACCACTTGAACTCAACTTATTACAACAATGTTCTACTTCTCAGACCTTCACTAGGCATACATAAGTAAGTATATCACTGTGAGATTAGAAAACCTTTTTTATGAATTTTGTTGTAACTCCTGATGACCAAATAATAAAGCGGTATTACCTGGTACTACCTCTTTACTGGTAGTGTAAAATAACCTTTGCCTATACCAGATGCCGATAAAAACAATTCATTGAACTTTTTGGAAAGTATCCTCACTTTTCTTTTAGTACATGAAACCTTTGCACAGTACTGTACATACAAATGAAACCTACATTTTGGTATGTACCTGCCTAAATAGGTTGCCTGTAGTAAATGGCTATCAATATGTTGTTGTTGTTTGGGACTTCATTTAAAGGCCTTAATTACGTTACCGAAGCAAAGTCAAAATATCTTCAAATTAAAGTGAACATCTGATGAAAATCAGTTTCTCACTGCAGTGGTGAGAAATCTGGTTCAGTAATTTTCAGTATCTCTTTATTCTTTCAGTTTTCATGATCTTGGGTTGTAATGAAATGGCCTGCCTGTAGTTCAGAACACAAAAATTGAGCTGAAACTGCATTTGCATTTCTAGTGGAAGTGGATTCACTTAATCTGAGTCAAAAAATCAACATTAAAATGCAGGCCTTTTAACTTAAGTAAACGATTTTCCATATCTATATTATTCAAAATACTTGATATAATATATGTGACTAGTAACGCATTTTAAGCGCATTTGTCTGCAGAAGTTTCTCTTCTCTTACAGGTTACATAGCTGACAGTCAAGATAACAATGGAAACATCCATCCTAAAACGCAGAACACCTTTGAAAGCTCTGTTGGCGAAGTAGCTATGTTATACTTAATGGGCCCATGTCTTGATGTTTCGTTTTTTATTCCTACAGATAACAAGCCAATAGTAGGAAATGTAGTGTCATTTTCAGTATAGCTGCAATAGTTTTGCCAGCAGAACCTTTTTTTTCTGTCTAAGTCATCAGTGGTAAACGTCAGATTTTGGTGTCAGCCTGTCAGAATCAAAGAGAAAAAAGAAGAAGAAGAAAAAGGACTTCCTTTTAGACTAACTATTTTATGCTCAATCACGCAGAAGGAAATCCATCACAAAGGAGACAGCAGAAGAAGGACAAATTCCTCCACCAGCAGAAGCCACAGAAGTCATGATCAAAGACCGTCCAGTGTTCACAAAGTAGTTGGCAAAATTGACATACAGTATTCACGTCAACACAGGTCCACCTCTGATTGAAAGCAATAAGCTCCTCTGAGTCTCTGAAAACTGTCAAAAAGCATTTGGCAACACACAAAATCATTAAATAAAATAGAAGAAGGAAAAAGCATGCGCCAAGTAAATTAAAGCAAGTTCTTTCTATATTCTTATATACAGTACGTACTGTACCTCCTGAAAGCATAAACTAAGGATTATTGAGGACGACAAAGAGTTTTTGTAACCACAGTATGATTCAAACCAGCCTCAAACACTTGGTGACTCACCTCCTGTTGTAAATCCTTGATGATTTTGTTTTTTTTCTCCATCTCCACTTTTAGAAATTTGATCTGCAGACAAAAAGAACAAAACAAAGATGATCACAATGAATGTTAAGCTTCACTTTTTTTTTGTTTTTGTTTTTTATTCAGTAAAAATATTCTTTGAATGTTACAGATGTTGAGTACGTTAGGCAACATACATGGAAAAAATCCATAGGATGAACAGTAAAAGGTAGTTCCAGTATCTAAGAGTGGTTTTATCGTATATTTTGTTAATGCCACCAAATGCCATGAAAACACTAAAACCAGCACAGTATTAGTTCATCTCTCAAAACGTCTCCTCCCATCTCTAATCCCGTGTCCTAAAAAATTACTTTTTTTAAGCTAAACTGCTATGTGATTATGTTGATTATGTAGAAAACATAATTGCTGGATGGATTATGTTCTGCTGCAACATATTTTTGAATGAATTAAATGCTATTCCATTAAGCCAGACCACTACCTTTCTCCAACATTAACCAAAGTGCTTTTGTTGTCTAACATAACCATAACAAAGTTTAATAAGGCTGAAGTCTCAAAAACTGAACGTGGTGGATCTGCCTCTTTTACGTGTTTATACCAGCAGCATCATGTATAAAAGACTGATTCAAAATAAATAAGTGTTTTCATACAAATGAAGTACTACAGTGGGGCTGATCTTAATGAAAAAGATTATGGCCAAACTTACTTTATTTATTGTATTATATTTTAGATTTTACTACCATAAGCATAAATAATGTATTTCACAAGCAGACAAGAAAGAAATTCCCCCTTCCAGCATATTTCTGGTTTTAAGGGTAAAATTCAAAGTCACATTTTTTCCACTTTCTAGAGAGTGCACCCTGGGGAACTCGACCACACCAGTTGACTCACATCCCTAAACAGCATAATAACATCAAAGGTTGTGTTCAGTCACTGTCACTGCCCCAGAGAATAGGAAAATACACATAAAAAAGGAAAAGCTATCCTGCCATAGCATTTCATTTTCTAATTAATACCAGAGAACAAAAGGAAAATTACAGTTTCCTTTAACAGTTATGTGTACTTGATGCTTGCGATGCCAGAGAAAGTAGATATCAGGGTTGTCAGTTGATTTATTGCCTTTAATCAAAAAGAGCAGCTTTGGTAGGTTTACGTTTAGACAACGTACAGAGGCAAATGAAAACTGTATTTTATGAACTAGCAGTGGCACAGAGGCATCTTCTTGTAGTGAAAAATTTATAACGTTTTTCATGTTTCAGTAAGCCATCAAGACTTAAAGACTTTTTAACTCTGCTAAAAAAATATCTGTCACATGTTTTATTTTTCATGTCTTGCAAAGTTATTTTAGCATAACAAGCATCCAGAAATGTTTAAATGGAAACTGTCTGGTTGAGGAACGCATGAGTTATTTATTTCTGTAGTGAGCGATGCCGATTTTCCACTGTGTTCCTGATTTAATAGTCCACACGCTTACCATGTCAGAGTGATAGTTTTTGTTTATCGCAACCATTTTTATCATGGGCTCAGCATGTCTGGCTGATGCAGGCCTGTGGCTTGTTTTTAGCAGCCAGACAGAGGTTCGAACACCTGCAGATGACAAACTGTGCCAAGATCTGTCATAAATCTAAAAAAATGAATTCTGTGTGTGAGAGAGATAGAGATAGGTCCAGGTTTTGACTTTTCAGAATGAAGAGACGTTTTTTAAGCATTGTATGTCCTTGTAAAAGGTCATCAAGATAGTCCAGGGACAAAGAGGAAAAGATTCATGGGGCTGGTGACCTCATACCAGGTATCCACCCCGGGGAACAGTAAACTAAGTTGACTCACATCCCAGAGCAAGGCATGATAACATCAAGGTTCATGTTTAAGCCTTTCAGTCACCGTCAAAGCCCTGAGGAATGGTTTAAAAAGAGAGAAAAAAACAAAACACCCTGGTGCATCCTTCAGGTTTTTACTGGAAAAGAGAAAATGCACAGAATTGGCTTTTATACTATGTGTTGAATGTTTTTTGTTCTTTAATATAGGCTATTTTTGAGCTAAAATAATGGACTGATAAAGTAGGGCCATCTTTGAAGCTCCGACCAACACTGAGAAGGTGGTGGCAGTTTTCTTACAAATTTGGATATTTTTGCACATCAGAAGCAAAAGGTAAATCACCAAAAGCACAGTCAGAGCCAAAGACACTTTCTGCACATCAGAAGCTGCAATATATATTATTACACATTTTCATGTTTGCAAGTGAGGTACTTCTAAACTTCTTGATGTCGAGTCTCTCTGGATTTTAAAATAAGCCCCACAAATTGTATTTAAACACAACGGTTCTAAGCCTGTATCTCACTATTCTGTTGAATGTGTGTGTGGCACTTGCATACTTCAGAAGGGTTCCTTTCAATCTTGAATCTCAATGGTTGTGATTAAAACCTTTTAAAAAGACATAAATGTCAAACACAAACCATAAAACTCTTCAACTGGAATTTGTCACTTTTAGGTCTAAGGAAAAGGGCAGGAACATCACTTGAAATTTTATTGTACTATTGTTTATCTTATCTATGGTACATGTTAAAAGTCAGGACTATAGCAGCACAAACTTTTCCTGGAATACTGAAAATCCCAAACCTTCTCCAGAGCTACTATAAATGTCATTGTGGCCAGTCAGGCTTCATATTGATAAGGAATTTAGTGGCAGAACTAGAGGTGGTCTCTCTGAACAGTATGAAGGTACATCTGTGGGACAATACAGTGAGATGGAGAATGTGCAAAAACACTACACTGAATAAAATAACAAAGGTAAAAAGTAACATTAAGAAATACACAGTACACATAAATATCCAAGTGTTATAAGTCACATAGTCATATTCATGTAGTGTGTAAGTGATTCTCTGACATTGTTCAGCAACATAATCCACATGTTTCAGTGTCAATGGTACTGTCAACAGAGCACCAATCTAACAGGCTTATTTTGAGCTAATTAGATTTAGATGTACATTTAATTAATTCACAAATTAATTAGTTAAATTTGTCCAATATGCTGTGTCCATGAAAAAGCAGCTGTCAAGCAGATTCAGTACATTAATTCAATTAATTTCTTCTAACTCAAAGACGTACAGACACATAGCTTTTGACTCATCTTTATATTTTACAGACGGCCATTTAGTTGGACTCATTGTAGTATATTGCTTCTCTTGAAGTTGTCACACATTTACAACTTCACTCCAATATCATGTTTAAGTTAAGTTAAGTTAAGCACATTATGCTCTGCATACATAATTATTGTACTGTCTTTGTATATAACAATGTGAACACCACTGTCTACTTAATTTCAATGTAATATAACCTTAAACCAACACAGAAAGCTACAGCAAATACCTGGAAAGACACATGGTAGTTTAATAATATCACTCTTTTTACTGAGCAGCAAAGTGTTATGTGATCTACAGAAAAAAAAATATCAATACATCATCTTGAGCTCTGCGAAATAGTGACAGGCTTGTTTACTATTTTTGATTTTATACAGACCAAGTAATTAATTGAATTGAATTCATCATTAGATTTATTGATGTCTTTTTTTAACCTTGGAATTTAATTAAAAGCAAAGCAACAGCATAGATGTGGAGATAAATACATGTTCTTGGGTTATAACACCTTTGTCAAATCTTATTAAATTTTGTGTGTGGTTGTGAGGGAGGACACAAAGCTTTCCTTCCATTTTTCAATTAAGTGGTGAGGCAAGGAGACGAGAGAGCTGGTTGCTGGGTAATGAGCGTGGATCACTGAGAAGCCCTGTGTGACAGGTGACGGGGCTGGTTAGGGGAGACCGGATGTTGATGGTCAGGTCATCTCTGTCTTACCGTGGCCTGCTGCTTCTCTGCTCTCTCATTTGCCTCATCCAGCTGCTTCTGCAAGGCTGCCTGGAGGGTCTTCATCTCCTCTCTGTCAAGTGAGAGCGAAGAGAAAAACAATGTTAGCACATCCTCCTCACACGCTCAGAGGCCCCAAAACGTCTTAAATATACCACCATTTTGCACAGAAATTAAATCTGTCACAATGCAAAGCAGTTTGTGAACAAATATGCTGAATAATTTCAGTTTAATTCCAAAATCAAGCAGCATGTGTTTTATTTGTCACGTTCTTTAGAACACTCAATTCTAGCTTAACTTTTCACATTAGGAAGCGACAGTAATGAATGATTCAAGAACACAGCCATTAACACCTTATTAGCTATGCAATTAAGGGATGAATGGGGGTATTTGTTAAACATTAGCATCTAAATTGTCTGCCAAGATAGCTGTAAATGGCTTTCACCTAATTGTTCAAACCTTGTTTACACATTCACACATTCATTGATTTGTCACATTGTTTTCCTCTGCGATGTCAAAACATTTGTTTTGGGGAGGTAGAGGTGGGTGGTAAGTGTTTTCTGTCAAGCTAAAGAAAATCATCATATGTATTAATATTTTTACATTGTGCTGTTTGAATTTAAAGGTTCAGCTTGTATAAACCATGTATTATCTGAAAGCTGTTCATCTGGCAGATAATACATGGTTTATACACAATTTAACTATTAACACAAATGTCATACATAGAAATTTTAGTAGACTTTAGATCAGTACGACACTGTGTTTTGCATGCTGTAAGGAAACCAGCGCAGCAGTCATGTGTTTAATAAAAATGTTACATTAGATTACTACAGATATTTCAGTCCTGTCTGATGCCGCTGTACAAAGATAACAACAATGCACGCTGAATTATGAATCAAGTGATGTGGGTCAGTGGTTTCAAAACACTTGTAGAGATCACACCGCAAGACAACAGAGGTAAATTCGAGGTAACAGCCTTACATTTTCCACGCATGGCTATAATTGTTGTAGTCAGTCAGTGGTTGTAGTCAAGTGGCAGTATCTTTGATGGCGATGCAGCAGTGCACTGTGCTTGTGTGGAAAGTATTTTACTGCTCAACAGCCATATACCCTTATATTTTATATGCCAGTGGTCTTGTCTCTTGGCATAAGTTCAGCCTAGCAAACATTTTTCTTCACAGGGATCAGCCAACCACCCCAGCTGTGGCATTTCATTTATATTCCCATCTCCTGCATCTTGGAAACATTTTGTACAAACAAGATCGAATCTGCCAAAATTTACAGAAAAGGGCACTGTAAATGTGAGACTGACAAACATCACACCAAACACTGACAGCATGTTAAATTAAACAGTTGGAATAATCGTTGCTATTCTAAAAGCTTAAAGTGACTGTACCTGACCTGCTGAAAAATATTTTTGTTGCATTGCAGGTTGCAGCAAAATTATTTTTACAAAGCAATCAAATTGCTGTTAAGTGTTGTCAAAAATAAATGACTTGCAATGAATCACCTGTCTGCATCCGCCGTGATGGAGTCAGCTAGTAATCACACTTGGCAGACTTGGAACTCCAAAGGTGGATTAATAACACTATGAAAAAAATGCTCACAAATGCTAGGTAGGCAACATTGAATCAAACTGCTGCTTTATGGTTTTGAGCTTGATGACAGAGAGCTGCCGTGGCCTGGTGATAAGGTATTGATTTGCTATCAAGATACTGCACACAGGACGCTAGCATTTCAGAGCATGAAGTCCACAAATGACTCCAAATCATTAACAGTCTCATTACACACAACATTAATCAGACAGCCCTAACTGGTAAAGTGCTTCAAGCAAATATTTTCCAGCTTGCTTGCAAAAATATAAAGGACTAATCACAGATGGTTGATGTGCTTTTTCACTAAGCAAATACAGGCACATCATTTTCAAATTTACAATAAGGATTTGTGATTGGATTGTGCAATACTGTATGTTCCAGACTACTTCCAATCAAATCATACACACACAGTCCAGATGAAGCAGATTAATTTGAGTCTAAAACTCTCAGCTAATAACACTTAAAGAAGTGTTAATAAGAGGTAAAAACACATTTGCTGATAATCTACTTATATTAATAAAATGTTAAAAAGTTGTGAAGCAGGAGGAGCCACGGGTGCTTTTTTTACCTTCCATTATTTGTATTGCAGTTTTATAATCAACAAAATTTCTAATGAATCACATTTTCGTCAATAAACTACAGCGTGAAGACAAAATAACACGTCATTAACAACAGAGTAATTGAAAAGTATAACAAGAATGATGGGAGAAAATTTTCAGTCACTGAATATGGCAAATGTTTAAATCTGCCTAGATCGGACTGTCAGAAACTGAGAGACGATCCAAAAGTGGACTAGTGAGGGAGGTCATCAAGACAACTCTGTCTCCTCTGAAGGAGTTAAAAGCTGCTCACAAGCGTCTCCGGCCACCCCCAACATAAAGTATGGTAGTGGCAGCATTATGACGTTGAGCTGCTTCTCAACAGCAGACCCCCAAATGTTTGTGGACTTAAAGGGTAAAATTAAATCCTCATACTATGGGACTCTCCTGGAGGAGGGAAACTCGATGCAGTCTGCAACAGAGACTTAGGTGCCAAAGCCACACACAAATGGTAAACTACGTTAATGTTTTGGATTGGTCAACTCACAGCCAAGACCTCACTTCAACTGAGAATTTGTGTCAGAATTTAAAGGGCTGATTACTCACATTACCCATGTTGCCTAAAAGATTTTGAGCAGTTTACAAAGAAAAATTGGCAAAAAATATAGTGTCCAGATGTGCAAGTTGATTGAGATTAATCCACACAGGATCTGTGCTGCAACTGCTGCCAATGGTGCATTTCCTAAATATATAAGCCCATTTTTTACAGAAACTCCACTGTATTGGTGAGAACGTAGACCCTTCTTTAAGATGCCTTTGCCTGTTTACACTTAACCTAAATAAAACTCCTTCGAATCCTTCTCTTATGGTCACAGATTCAGTTGCTGCAGCAACATTTGGAGGTGAAATGCCATTTGGACTCAGACCACTACAATGTGCAGCTCTGGAAATTACTGGAGAATGCTATCTGATTATAGATAATTATAAACAACTGGTTGTGCTATGTCATCAAAAACTGATCCTTCTTCTGCTCCCTTCCTCCTACCACTTGCATATACTAACTCTCCCCAGGTTGCTTAAACACATGAAGCCAAATGTAACCATAATATACTGAACACAATGTATGACAACTGTTATTAAATTTCAATCATTGTAAATGCTGTTTCTCCTCCAGTATACATGGGACAGTCTCACTGGAGAAATGACCCCAGCAGATGGTCTCACAAAAAAAGACCCCTCCCATACCTGGCATGGGTCTACACAGATGGTGGGGCAAATTAGCCTCCGACACTCCCCCTAGAGGCGGCTTAAAGATATGCACACAATTAACAACTGTACAGCCTATTAAGAAGGTGATTTTATCGCAATGAGTCAAGCTAGTTGTTTCCAGTTCAGGTCAGTTGCTGCTGCCAGTCGGGAGAGAAAATCATTAGTTGTGTGCTGTGTAAAGATTCCAGTCATAAGAAGCAGCTGCATACTGTAAAGGTGTTTCTAAAAATGTTTTTACAACCAACATTGCCAATGGTGATGTCACAACCGAGAGAGAACTACAGTACAGTACATGGTTATCTCACAAGTTCTGTTCAGTGGACTGGACTTGCTATAAGTTCATAAAGATGTTACACCTTCCATCTCTAAAAGGCTTAATCAGTTCTGAACAAGTAGGTCCAGTTGCAACTGAAGAGCACCTTTAGGTTAGCTTTGCCTGAAGTTAGCTTTTTGTAACCAGGCCATTTAACATTTAACTATATAATGCATCTTGTCCACACGTCTCAATCTAGGATCTCAAACAGAAAGTAGTTTGTCTTTTTTTCCTATGTGTTGAATGAAAAGTACAAGCTAAAGGTTGACGTGTTTGTTTTGTCACAAGGCTACTCAATATTTTCCAATTCTCACTGGGTTTGTGATACTATCTACTGTCAGAACATCAAGTTGCTACTGACCACTTGTTTAGAGTGCAGCCTACACTCTACTCAGTCGTGCAGGTGTGTGCTGCTGCCAGAATGCCAAACTTGAAATCTGTGATCTGTGGTGGAAACAGTCTTTAAATGTGAACAGTCCAGTCTTTGAATCTCTAAACTGGTCTTTAAGGTGTGTGCAGGCCTTAAGGAGCTTTAGCAATTTTAAAAACACTATCCTAAGATTACAACAGTCTTCTACTTTTAATCTACTTTTACTTTTGATTTTATATCAAAGTACCCAGTATTTTCTAACACAGCTGTTAACTGTTTGTACTGATGATCAGGGGTGGGAGGTGGGGGGGCAAAAATGGCACTTTGACTTTCACATAAGGGCTGTCCAAAATAGCTCCCACAACTCTTTGATATGTGAAGCTAAGTTTTATGTATTAATTATAATTTGCTGTTTGTATAACACTTCATTGATGGTGAAGGTGACTCATCATCCATTACTGGTGGTTATTATACTGTAAATTTCTAATAAATTTTAATGGCATTCATGAGCAGCGCAGCATTGTTTGTAACTAATGTCATTCATTATAGCTCA
>OMLM01001885.1:46610-57509 GCA_900302695.1 Helostoma temminkii | reverse complement strand
AACACGGCTCAGACGCTCTCGGGGATCACAAGCAGGGAGGAGAGTAATTAATCCAGTAGGTTGGGAGGCAGGGTTGCAGGACATTAGGCTGTGTGTGTGTGTGTGTGTGTGCGTGCGTGCGTGCGTGCGTGCGTGTGTGTGTGTGTGTGTGCTGGTAGATGAGCTCCTTAAATAAACACCACTTGGGTACAGACAGGAGCAGCCAGAGGCAGCACATACAAGACTGTCCTTGAACTCCAGGGTCAAACACAGTAATGCACCCATACACACACATACACACTGAGCACATCCACGATGAATTCAACATCAGTGAGGGTGGAGAACGAGGCTGGGCAGAGACTTTTTAAAACTGTAACTGAAGTGGGTGTGAGCCATTATTTCTGCTCCTTTGTTTGAGCAAATCTGTTGCTGGCACGGTTACTCAGAATAATCACTAAACTATAATTGTCTGCGGACAGCAGGGAGGACTCAGCTTCCAAATTAAATTGCATTCACCTTGATAAGACAGTCTCCCAGACAACTGCGAGGTAAATGAAAGATGTGTAGGAGTTGGATGTATAAACAGGTGCGTTCTCCATCAAAGCTCTCTGTTAATTGGGCCAATCCATTACCCACTTTGACGTGCTTAATGTTTCAGGGGATGACCGATTAGTGCAGCGTGGAGTGGCGTACACAAGTGCCTGGCTAGGTTCCTCTGGTCCGTGACGTCTAACCAGAGGCTACAGCTCCATGCATCATTAGTCCTGGCCTAGCCAGCATACCAATCACATGTCCCTATAGCCTAATAGGATAACTGAGGCAAATGGAGGAAATGGCTTCAGTGCTGTAGTGCTGCTGTGAGTGCGCAGTCTCCTGGGTTTTTGTGCTCAAGTATTAATGGACAAGGCCGGAGCAATTATGGCACAAATGAAGCTGGAAAGGAAATATGTCAACCTTCCGGGATTGAATGGAGCACAGCCAGGAAATATTGGATTTGAGGCAAACATGAAAAACTCAGGGAGGATGTGTGAGTGCACAATGAGGGAGAGGGGTCACTGGCAGTGCAGGCCTGTAGACTGAGAGTGGAAATTGTGCCCGGATGCCTCATGTCCAGGCTTCATCTGGCACATAGCAGCCACCAGGTCAGTGGGTGAAACCATTTTATTTAAAGTAGAGAAACTGAAAAACAAGACTAGCCACTGCAGCTATGCACTTAGAGATGGCTGTGAGACTAAGTGCAAGCATGGCTAACAAAGACAACACAAACCAGATGAAGTTACAAGGTGTAATATTTTTCATATTTACAGCCTTAGCTTAGCATGTTAGCATGATAACATTTAGGAAGCAGCTTTCACCTGATGGTGCTAGATGATTATAAAAAGGACATGAACGTACAGTATGTAATAAATTTAATGTTTCCAATTTCCCTCAAACTTGACACTTGACACCATCTGGGTACCTGGACATCTGTTCATAATGTCATGGCAATACTAATTCTAATTGTTGAGATATTTCACTCTGGACCAACCACCATCCCTGGAGCCACAAATATTCATGGGCTGTCCTCAAACTCTACGTTAGTCAGCAGCAGATTTAATGGAGTGATATGAGTCGGCTGCCCTGAATACAGGTAGAAGAAGGTGTCGTGCTGCAGCCCACATAATGTGACCCATTTTTTCAAAAAGGAGGAGCAATCAGCAGCATAGCCTTGGGGTGCCAGAGACAGGGAGCACACACACAGTCCCAGAGGACTGACTGCTATTACAGCACAGGAAATACAATGATCTACAAGCCAGAAGCTAAATGTAAGAATCAGTAACAGCATAGCGGTGGAGTTAGGTCCTTTTGAAGTCCAAACACCAACCCCACTTGCTAAATGTTCATGAGCTGCTTGAAGATTTGATGAAAGATCCTCCTATTGAGGACAGTTGTTGACACACTGCAAAGTTTTGTTTTGTAAATGCAGAGATGAGGTTTTCTCCACAATTTTATTTCTATCGTGAGACTGTTTTTCACTGGAGATTGCCAAACTTTTATGAAATGAGCACATAGCTGCTGGTTTCCAGTATGCAAAGATGAAGGAGTGAAAAGGAGAGACTGGATGAAAGAGGAGCGGCGATGAGGGATGAGTGGAGATGAGAGGTCGCAGCGGAGGGAAGAGCAGACTGACAGATATGGAAATGGAGTCAAGAGGGAGACAGCCATACAAACTTTTT
Source organism: Helostoma temminkii (assembly GCA_900302695.1). Classification (NCBI taxonomy): domain Eukaryota; kingdom Metazoa; phylum Chordata; class Actinopteri; order Anabantiformes; family Helostomatidae; genus Helostoma; species Helostoma temminkii. The sequence goes on along the minus strand of OMLM01001885.1, from coordinate 55,314 downwards.
CTTCACTTCCTCTTTGTATTTACCCTTCAAAAAAAAAGAGAGAGAGAGTGAGGCCTAATAAAACATTTATCATTCCAGGAAAAGTCTTTAATGTCTTTGACATTAAAAGACCGAAAGGGAGGAGAGATGAAAAGAGGAGAGAAGAGAAAAAGAGAAAGAGAGAGGAGGATGTATATCTGAGAGTGGATAGTGGTGAAAGGTGCAGGAGCGGCAGGGTGTGAGGAGGCAAAGGACAAGAAATCAGAGGCAAAGGCGTGAAAGGATGTAACTGAATAGTGTAGTAAATGAGGAGTAGCAGCTTTATTTAGCTTTTATAGGCGCAATAAAAAGTAATGGCAGCGTTTGCACTTTCCTGGTTTTATAAATTTGTGATGAAATGTGATCTGATCTTCACCATAGACACAAATATGAACAAACACGATATTTCTAAGCTGATAAAACACAAGCAGTCATGATCTTTCACAGCTTTATTGAACACACACATTAAACATGCAGAGTGGTGATGGATAAAAGTAATGGCACCTAGTTGAACCACCTTTAGTACTAATAAACGTAAACTGTGGATTGTACCTGCACAAAGTCCAGGAAAACTTTTTCTTCAGCTCAGCCATATTGTTAGGACGTCCTGTGTGAACATATCTAGAGGTTGGTCCACAGTATCTCTATTGGGTTAAGGTCTGGGCTCAGACTGGACCAATTAAAAAGGCAGATTTAATGATGAAGCCTTTCTGTTCTGTTTTACTTCAGTGATTCGGTTCACTGTCCTGCTACACCACCCAGCTTCTTCTGAGCTTCAGCTTGCACACAGTCACCCTGACATTATCCAGTAGATATCTTGATAAACTTGGGAATTCATTTTCCCTACCAGGATGGCAAACTATCCAGTTCCAGAGGCATCAAAGTAAGCCCCAAATTATGATGCTCCCTCCACCATACTTCACTGTTGGGATGATGTTTTCAAGTTGGTGCATGGTGCTCTGTTTAAGCCTGCTTTAGGTTTTTGCTATGAAAGGTGGTTCAACCAGTTATTAAAACACTGGTGTTGTTACTTCTATCCACCATCACTCTGTATGTTTAATGTGTGTGTTCACTAAAGACATTAAAGATCACGACTGTTTGTGTTTGTGATTTAAAAATATTTTGTTTGTTGATCTTTGTCACTTTGGTGCAGATCAAATCTCAATTCATGGCCAATTTATGCAGAAAACCAAGAAATTGCCAGCAGTGCTATTACTTCTTCTTGCAACTGCATACTGCATACTAATACTGCAACATTATTATAATGAAGGAGATTTTATTGAAAGTTTCAGAACAGCTTCTAAATAGACCTTTTTAACACTTTGTTGTTCACTTATTTAATACAAGAAGCCATAGAAGACATTTGCTAAAAAACCAGTAGGTATTATGCAACTATCAGATTTAGGTATTTGGGTTCAGGTTCTGATACACGATGCCGGCCAAGACAAGATAGTTCATTTTATTATCTAAGATTGTATTATTTTGTAAAATTTGAAAATTATATTACGTTGTTGCAAGATTCATTCTTCTACAGACATTTATTTATTTTATAAAATAATTAATATCATCATTCTTTCTCTTTTTCCACTGTAGTTATTATCTGCCAATTTCTTTAAAGTGTGCTACTGAATCTGAGAATATTGATATTTTTATACACATTTTACATATATTAAGGTGACTAAGATTGTGCTTTACATTATTAGTATTCAATTCATAGAAGCTTTAGTGGAAAAAAAACATTTGTCTGAATCCCCCAACATAATACTTTCTCAGCAGCTTATTCAACACAAATGAAACAAAAAGCTGCAGCTTTTAGTACAGCACAGACATACTGTACAACAGTAGCAATAATGAGCTTAACACCTGCATCTCAGTCCTCTGCTGAGCCATATGTGCAGTAAAATCATCCTATGGTTTGAGTTAAGAGGTTTTGGTTATCATATGTGAAGAAATCATACACCCTTTATTCAAAAGTATAAATATTAAGTACTTAATTATACAGGTTAAAGTCTGTTTGCACATAAGCATCAATTCACCATCAGTGCTTTACAATATTCAGAATGGAGACCTTGAGCTTACAGTGTTTTTAAAACAGCTATTTTCAAGGTTGATAATGGTACATTATTCTTGAGATTAGTCTTCCTGCCACTTCCATGTGGTGGTAGCTCTCTTCCATGTCACATTTGATATCAAGGATAAAATACTGTATGCTACAAAGGTAAATGAAGATGTATCAGATATTTGCCTAATAAAAATGAAGGTGATGTGTTTTCTAAAACTCACAGCTGACTTTTGCAGAAAGCTTTTTGGTGTGCTTTTTATCCCCAAAATCAGAAGAGCAGAATTTGTCGTTTGCTTTATAGTTTTGAAAATGAACTGTTTGAGTTCACAAACAGCGAACTCAACATTAATTATAAGACCCACAGATTAAGAGAGAAATATTTGTACATTATGTTTTACTGCTCATTTGCACTGATAAATGTCTGAATTGATGTGAGAAGAGAAAATAGCGAGTGACAGACAGAGGCAGAACAAAATGAATCGGAAAAATGAACGTGATGCAGACAAAGAAGCAAAACAGACAGAGGAATTAATGATAATTGAATGTGATGGTGCAAAAGAAACCTCACGGTTGTATTCAATCAACCAAACAAATAGATGAACAGGATGAACACAAAGAGCCAAAAAGGAATTTGTCAGCTGAGATTTGTTCTCAGCCTCATGATTAAATGACATATTGTGGATTTACAGTGGTAGCGCTAATCTCTGAGATGTTTTTGGTGGTTAGATGCAGCAGTGGCTTCTTCACCAGGTGAATTTAGTCTTCCCCACTGTGGAAATTATTCAGTCTAAAACCGGTCATTGACACAGGCTTTGAGAAGAGAATAACATTAGTCCACTAATTCTCTCTGACCTCCACAGTCTGCGTGTGAAAGTGCTGCATTGAGAAGCTAATTAAAACCAGCAGGGATTACTTGGTATTTCTAGATTCAAATCATCAAACTTCATGATTCCTTGTGTGATAATCACAGCAAATGAGACAGGCTGCTGCAAAGTCAGAAAATGTAGGGCCAAGCTGGCAAAACATACGGTTATAATAACTCAATTGCTTAAACATCAGTGCTTCCTGTTCGATCCTTTGTTGGGGAGCTGTGTAGTAACAATGTCACAACATCAGAATCTAGAATTCATAAGGACTTAGGAAAATAATTTACATTTAATGAAATAGAGGCTTTTGGCTTTCACTTTTTGTCTCACTTTGTTGTTGCAACACAAGTTTAAGATGCTTAGACCCAGTAGACTGAATGAATGTGGACTGATTTTAGAAAATGAATTTTAGAATCCAGCCAAATTTCAGCCTGATGGATTATCATTTAATACTTAACTTACATAACACGTAAGAAACACGTCTCTGACAGCATAACAAGGTGAAGAAGTCAAAATGAATCAACATGTAAATCATGTTTGTCCACCTGGTCATTATGAGAGTCTGGTAAATCTGGTTACTGCTAGATTACAGGCACTTCATACTGGGTACACATAATTTACTGACACAAAAAATTGTTGTTGCTAAGAGTTGTAACAATTAGATGACTTTGCACAACTGGGTAATGATCTGTGGCCAGTTGAAGGAATGTGGTCAATGCAGCCTTAAGAGGAGCAATGCTGAAAGAGTAGCAAAACACAAACAGGCATAATCACTTAACAAAACAATCAGTGCAGCTTCAGTCCACTAAACATACAGTGCAGGGCTCTATGTGCTTTTACTGCTCCTCACTCTCACTCTGATACACTGCTTCATCTCACACACCAGTCAATTGACTTTTTAAGTCATCATCAAAGGAAACGGCACCACCAGGGCGCACAGATAGAGCCAAGAAATGTGCTGAGCTTAAGGCACGCTCAGTACATCCATCATTTACACATGGGCTGGGTGGTTGAGATGTAATGGGTTTTTCATTGATGGTTCGCACTGAGTTTACACAGACTTAATGATGAAATTGATAAGGAAATGATGTAGGTCTATCACTTTCAGATGTTATATGATTGTCTCTGTTCATAACTATCTATAATCCTGTTAATCAGAAGCAGCTCTATGTGAAACATCTATCTTACATTGCCCTGGTTAATAACCCCAGGTACAGATTATACAAATATATATAGGTCATATATTCTATGGTTTTATGGTTTAGTTAAAGGCTTTATAAATATGAAATATGGCTCTCCAAAATGTTAAAGCCTCCTAAGTACCAGCTGTTTTCTCCTGTGTTTTAAGGCAAGATGTGATGATGTAGTGAGACAGGGAGCCTCTCTCACTTTACAGAGCTTTGGTCTAAACATTGTGCATGAACTAATATTCTTAGGTTGTGTATTAAGGACCTGTGACCATCACATTGTTGTGTCTTGCGTAGATTTTTTCAAAAAGCTTTTTTTTCCTGACAAGTCCTTCACATAGACCTACTTACACCTACTTTTTAAATTTATAACATTGTGAGGTATAGCATATCCTCTAATACATATAAAGCTGGGTGTGTTTCATTTTTTAAAGAAAGTTAGAACATGCTTTCCCTCTATCTAATTTAAAAATACAGTTCCCCATTTTATTTATTCTTATTTAGGAAGTGCTTTTATTTGAAATTATGTTTTCTGATATATCGGGGCCTGGCCAGTGGCTGTGGGAGATCACAGAGTCTTTAATGCTGTATGAGCCAGATGTGAAACCTACGGGCTAGTTTCTTTGACTCAAACTAAAGTCCACACTGATGAATGAGGTGCTTTAATATTTAGAAAGAACTCCAAACCCAGCTAGTTTAAAGTGGCAAAGTTTCTGCCCCCTTAATACCTGCACCTGAAGAGATTTTAACTGCATTCAGCTTCCAGAGTAGCAACACTTCAGAGCAAAATGTCTTTTTGCCACTAGAATTAATTTAAGTCATTTTTCATTAAATAAGAGCATATATATACGTTTCTTCAAAAAGTACATTTTCACCTGAGAAGGGTATTATAGAACTCGCCAGGGCAGAGAGACTTAAGAGTAGCCACTCAGCCTCTGGGCCAGAGCCATAAGGGCCAAAAGTTCAGGTCTCACTTGGGGGTCCCATCAAATTTCTGCATGTGTGGCTCAGGCAGAGCTGGATTATATACATATAGACACACACACTCAGTGTCTCTCCTATTGGGCTTTGTTCTTGCTGTTGCTGGGGTACACTCTGGGCTGCCACTGACGGCAGTTTGTCTGTCACATAGTCTGCGCTGAGCCTGGCAGTCAGACCCCAGAGAGAAATTCTGACTTGTGGGTGGATCAGGCAGCCGAGCTCGAGCATGCACCCATGACTGATTTCACCAAGACACAGCCCTGTGACTCTGTGCAATCAAAGTTGTGAAGTGAGAGCTGCACTGTTCCCATTTAAGCCAGGACAGACTGACGCTGACAAGGCACACACCCATATACACACCTATTTACTCTATTTATTTTATTTATAAAGAAGTTCACATCCTGTAATGAAAATGACTTGAACTAAATATTCTGTTGTTGATTCAGACAAATAGATGAAAACCTTCACATTCACAGTTAATCGAGTTTTCATCAGTTTCCTGAATCGTCCCACTGCGCTCACATCATCTGCCTTCAGCGTATGCTGCAATTTGTTCCAGGTATGTGGAGCACAAAATGTAAAATCTGTCTTTCTCAGGTCAGTGCTAACTCAGGGAGGCTAGAAAAACAACATTCAGCAATGCAGTAAATAAGCAACGTACAATGTGAGAAGCACACAAAACAGGCTTTTTTGTCTTTACACTGTTTTTGTAATATGAAAAGCTGAGATATGGATATTAAACAAAAAAAAACATTAAAGCCAACAGATAAGTCAAGATCCAAATATCACACAGCATATGGAGCCTTCAGAGAGGGAATTGCTATTATCTATTTTTTTTTTTTTTTTTTAGATGAAGTTATGTTGTGTGTGCAGTAGAGTACAGATGACGCCTGTAAAAAGTTTTACAGGGTTACCTGTTCACTTGCAGATCCTTGTTGACGGACACATCAACCCAAAGTGAAGGATGCCTCTCACAAATGCCCCTCATACCTACACCACAAACTAAGAGACTCATGAAGCAGCAGGAAGACCAATTCAGAGGGCACGTGTACTCAAACAACTAAAGTTACAAAGCCTCCCCATAGCTCTATTTGACACAGGGGTTTCACCTCGAGAGGTTCAACAAGCTTGAAAGGGCTGCACTCCCACCAACACATCACAAAAACCATAAACTGTGAGTCCTGGGCTGTTTTCCAGGACCCCTCTGAATTCAGGATGTGATTGTAAAAGGACTATAATCAAATTTGATCAAGTACAACAAGCAGGCCAACAATACATCCACCCCCTCTAACTCCTTCTGCATGGGGAGGAAAATGGGGAGGAGGCTGCACAAGGCATTCACACTTGTCCCAGTGGTTATGGTATCCACAAAGCACTCATGCATGAGGTGGAGCTTGATTCTTTACCTTTCATGTATCGAACATTTAGACAAACAAAACATCAGTTAGTCACAAGGCCACCATTCCTTAAGGAAACTTGAAATGGTTTAGAGACTCATTATACTTTTCTACTTTTTTACTTTTTTTTATAATCTATGGAAACTATATCCAAGTGTGGCAGATATTCATTTAGCATCTCTGACTGACGCAGTAACCATCACTGGAAAAACACAGGTTTTACCTTTAGGAAAAACAAGAAGAGAGGCATGGCTCTGTTGATTAGTGGCTCACTGACCAAGATCCAATCTAAACAAAATCTCCACTTTAATGGCATCTAGTGGTTTTCATATTAAAATTTTGTAAATAGGAACAAATGTATATTTATCATAAAACAGAGAAGAAGGACATTGATAGTTTGGGGATTTTAATTTTGCAAGGACAGCAGTCAAAGTCAGAATTCGAATCATACTGTAAAAGCAGCCATGACTTCATTTACATATTCATCACATCCACTGTGCATTTTGCCAGAGGGCCTGTATCCCTGTGTGTAACTGCACGGTTTGAACTAATACTGCGGGACATGCATTTAAAGCATAACTCTAGCACTATTGTGCAGAGCTGAAGTGATCAACCCGTCAGTGTGGCTACATCTTTACCATACAGGTAAAGCACTGGTATTTCTACCTGCAGACCTGTTGTTTGTTTGGGATGAACAGAGGATTTAGATCAGATTCCTTCACTAGTGTCTTTGTTTTCTGTCACATATTATATCTTTAACTGATATAGAAACATTTGTCCTGAGTGCAGGATGATGGTGATGAAAAGTGAACTTTTTATCCTCCTTTTTATCCTATCCAAGATAACACGTTATATTGTGATATCATATCAAGTGTTTGTTTTCTCACACTTTAACTTCTTCTGTCCCAGCTGGAAATCTTTTAACATGTTTTTCTCTTTCAGACTGAGTCAAGGTTAGTCCCACCATGGTGGGGAGAGTCCAGTGGAGTTGAATCGAATCACATCAAGCTTTTTCCTTCACAAACTGATCAGTTTCATTGTCGTACATTGGTTTTAGATAAACGTGGCTTGAATGTGGTTAGTTAAGAGACTTCAAAGAGATGCTTTGAAATGAGGCCATGAAAATGCCAGAGCACTGGTGGAGCTAGCGTCTGTCCTTTAAAGTCTGCTCTTGGCTTCCTGACTGCGTGTTAATGATGAACAGATAAAATATTCAACTGAGTGGCATTACTCTGCATCTGTCTGACTGCGCTCACCCCCCAGCGCTCTGTGTACTCAGACATATGCGCGCACACACAAACACAAAGTGTGAGGGTGTCATCGCACCACAGACAGTAAATTTAACTGATGGTGCTATTTTGCCTCCAAGTAAAAGGGCTGCAGATATGTGGTCTGCGTTTAGAGCTCGATTGCGAGGCAGCAGACTGTATGTTTTATCTAGGAGAGTGGAGAGTTAGGTTGTGTAATTATTTTTCACTGGCTTTGATCCGGAGCAGCCTCTTTTAGACACCTGTTGGCCTCTAGCTCCATCTGAGGCCTGATAATTAGACCCACAACCACAAGAGCGGGACACACATTGAGCTGTACACAAGCACGCACATACATATGCATAAATATGCCCATTCATGACCCACAACACTCCTAAAAAAAATGCTTCCCAAAATGGAAACTTATTTATTTTATGTGTTGTTCATTTCTGTGGGTGGCTCAGTAGTGCAAGTGTCATGTCGGGCTGGTTAAAAGAAGAGTCGCAGGCAAAGTGACAGTCATCATCACTCAGACTGCAGCTCTGTGTTGTAGATTTAATTTCTCTGTGTTCCTCACTTCAGTGTCTCACTGAGAGCCTCAAAGCAGCAGCGTCCCCACTGTCATTCAAACTGTGCAGACGTTAAAATGACATTGGCAGTCAACGTCTCTCCTGCTGTGCAAATGACAGCATCAGCTATCGATTATTCCCTATATCTTTAGCTATTTTATTCATATTTAATTTCAGTTTTGAGTTTTGTTGTTATTTTGTGTCAGACACAAAGAAAAAATATCCGAACGGAAACAAAGGGGGGGTCAATAGGAAACTTTGCTTCAGAGAAGTGAATTCTTTAAAAAAATAATTTGGAGAGAAAGTAATTTCCTGACATGCCTTGTCTTGTCCTTTCATTTCAGCACATTCCCAAGGCTGCCTATTATTTTTCAAAG
>OMLM01001885.1:27122-46590 GCA_900302695.1 Helostoma temminkii | reverse complement strand
GAACAAAAGCAATACAAAGAATATTGGTCAGGACCAATATCTACAATAAGCCACATAAAATCCTTATTTGCAGCAGCCAAGAACATGTTCAGGTTCTGTGGCTATCAACTTTGTTTGATGAAATTCAGCTCAGGTTCTTCATTGATCTCAATGATACATATGATCAAAATAAAAATCATCAGAAATGCACAGAATACCTCTAAGTAATGTCAGATTCTTAGTAATCCTCCTCTGCCTGCTTGTTACTGCACTAATTTAACATGTTCCTTTTAATTAAGTAAAAAGAACAAATAAATACATGTGAACTTACAGTATGATGGTCAAACACTGTCGCAAATTTACCAGCGAATTAAATATTAAATGACTTTGGACTGCTCATAGAAATTATAATAATCAGCACAAGACACCACATTTTTTGCCTAATTGCATTATTTTGTGGTTCACAGGAAGTCTCATTAGTGTCTGCAGCAATTAACCTAAATGCAATATTTACATTTATGTAAATAAACGTTTATTATTTTATGCTCTAATAAATGAATCAGTAAAAATCCATTTAAATAGACAGCACTAATGAGTATGTTTACAGAGTTTACTCAGAGACATCAGTAACTTCAGTAATCTGCATACTGAAAATCAGTAAATACATGCAGCAGCTTATTTCTCTACCTGCTATTGTGTAAGTGTATAGTGACAGAAGACACTGCTTCCTGACTTTTTTTCTTGCTGCGTGTTCATGTGCCAATGCAGACAGCTTCTTTTTTACAGCACAAGCTGTCTGAATTTCAAAAAGTACTGGAAAGTAACTTATTCAGACTTCTAAAGGTCATGTCGTGTTAGTTTCAGCATTAGCCAGATTTTGGGTGGATTGTGATTTAAAACAAGGAGGCATCGCTCCATGTTATATCTCTGTCATGCATATTGTCTGTCGCTTTTTGACCTGCACATGAGAAATAAATCTGATTAGACCCATGATAACGCATTTACATGGTAGTGAAATTAGTGTTCTGCAGGAGAAGTGTACATGGGGAAATCAGGTTTCTCTAATCCTCAGCTGTGATTATGGAAACCAGGTTTCTCCTCTACATAAAAGTGAAGAAATCAGCTTACTACAGAGAGCCAAGTGTAACTGTGTTATTTAAGCGTATAAACGCACTGACAATCCTGACCATAAGAAGCTATTCGGAGAAACAATCCTGCAGATTAATGTCATTATAACATTACTATACATACCATACACACATATGCTAATAGTCAGAAAAAAGTCTGACATATTGTCACCTGATAAAGTGATTATGGTGAACCTTGTAGGTGAGCTGCCTATTAAAACAGCCAGCAGTCATGGAGCAACATTAGTATTCATTTGGAGTTTTGATTCTGTGCCTGCCAAGGCCAATAGATACTACTCTTTAAATTCTTCTTATTCCAGTATCTACATTTTTATCCTACACTATAGTCACTAGATATTTTCTAACTGTCTGACATTTGGGGCTGGATGCAGTGAGTAGTATGTTTATTAGAGCTTTTTCTCTAAAAAAAAAGAACAACTGAACTCTGCTGCTTAAAAAAGGGTTCATAAGAGACAATTTTGTGAGAGGGAAAAACCAAAATAATGATCTTAAAATATCGAAAGCTCTAGAAAGTGCTGTGGAGCTGAGGTGAACTGCAGAACTGGATGGTAATTCCCTAAGTTCATCTCATAAACCATACCTTTCACATTACGCACATTTTATTGCTTGTTAATATAAAAATATTTATTAGTGCAGCTTTAAAGTTTAGTTTCTTCATAGAATACATTTTCCACCGGCTATGTCATCACAAGCCAGCTTCTCTTTCCTTTCTGCAGCTGCAACTGAGCTCATTTTCCCCTGAGTCGGTCATTAGCCCGCTCAGGCACTCCTCTAATTTTAACCCTCTTAACCTCATGAGGGCATCTGTACTTGCATTGGAGTGCTGTAAGGAGATCTAGTCACCACCGCACCCTTGGGTCTTGTCTACAGTTTGCCCTGAAATGTCGTGGTTAAACCCAACACCTCTCCTGGGATTTTATCAGAGTTTGGACATTTTTTATTGCAAGTGTGTGCATGTCATCTTTACTAACTGCTCTCAAAAAACTCTCTACCCTTCTGAAAACTGCATGAGTAGGAGCGCTGCCATTTTGTTATTAAAGGAAGGTTTTACATTTTAACCTGTGTACCATCTAACCCTTTAAATTGCTCTGGTGTAATAGTATTATTGCTCAAAACATGTTGACAGAGGAATCTGAGGAAACAGAAATAGAACTGTGTTTTTACTTTTACCTTAATGGATCACTGCCAAGAAACCTTTTAAGTTCCCACATCTCTCTTTTAGTTTTCATTCTGCTCTGCTCCTGTTTTATACAGTCTACACAGAACTGATATCTTAGCCTACAACTTCATAAATAAATGTTTCATATGACAACGTGTGAGCTTCAATGAGCATGTGCCTGTAGGTAAACAAGAAGGGGTAAAGAAACATCTGAAAAACAAGCAATACCTGTATCTGACCTACAGTATGTGAACACACACAGACACATGACCAGCCTCTAAACTTTCCCTGCATTCGACTGCACAGTTTTGCTCAACAAATAAGCCCACTTAGAGAAAACACAGCATCAAACAAAAACACAACATAAAAGCCAGCAGAGTGGTATAAGGTGTGCAAATTAAGCTGCCCCAGACAAATCTCAACAGGAGAGGAAATCTGCATCAGTTCAAGGCAACTAAAGCGCTGTTTTTTTACTAAATAGGGGTATATCACACAAACAGGCCTTATAGCCTGATGTTGGCTCACCTGATAAGATTATGTGATCTATTTATGTGTATCAAACCTGTTTCCAGTATTGAGAACTCGGAAACGAAGCATGGAGTCACAGCAGGACATGACAAGACTCTGCAGTATAAGGGAACGAGAGCTTCCTGCTAACACCTGTGACAAATCCTGCTCAACTGAGGGGAACAGAAAGCCTCCGGATAGTACAGAAGTAAGAGGAAGAATAAGAAAAAGGGAGACTGAGACAAAAATGAATGCTTTACCCAAAAAGTAGAAAGAGGCCATTTTAAATCCTGTCTTCTCCTGTTCTGTTTATACATGTGTGTTTCTGTAGAGAAGCCTCCTGGATGGCAGACTTTAGTTTGAAGGAATTATTTGACAGCACAAATATGAATCTTGATATGAAGCTAAACTGCAATTAGCATAGCAAGATAAGAAGCACAAAGTATGGAAACAGGAGGAACAGATAGTCAAACCAATTTCTGTTTTTTGTATGGTTTTATGACCCTTTTCCTGTTTCAGATTTCATGCTAAGCTAATAGGCTACTGTTGTAGCTACATATTAACTGTGGACACACGTGGTATCGATCTTCTAGTTTAAATAAACTCTTATTGTGAACACTTTACAGACAGATTTCGTTTAATTTTGTGTGTGCAAAGAGCAGAGTAATGTGCCGTATTCTTCAGTATCTAAAATACTGGTACAGGTTACAGTACTCGAAGCAAAACCACAAAGTTGGCTGGTAATTATGTTAACCACCTTATTCTTACCGTCTAATTAAACAGTAAAAGAGCAGACCACACACACGGGTCTTATTATGCACTGTGCAATAATGTTTCTTTAACCTGCAATAACTAATATTTTACATATTTTCAAAATAAATAAGTGAAAATTGGACACAATTTGTTGTCTGTTGGCTGTTCTAGACTATTTAATGTCCATTAAATGAGGAACATAGTAATATTTAAATTACACATTAAGAACAAGGTATGTAGGTTGTTATAACTGTGAGTTGTAGCACCATTCTTCCTAAACTATGGTTTTGTTTCTATTACTGTATTTCATTGGTAGCTGATTTCTGCAAATATACTTATTGATTTATTTCTTCTTTACTCAAATTCTCAAATGATTAGTACCTGGTTCAGCCAGTTAAACGACACACGTGCATTATACATTTTTTATCTAACATGACATGCTTTAAACTGTGTCATATCTGCAGAAACAAGACAGTGAGAAATTAAGGAAAACACTCTGAGATAAAAGCTGCGTGAACTTCTGAACTCTGTCTGCCTTCAGATGTACACATCAGGCGAATGAGGCCAGGAGTGGCACGGCCTGCATGGGTGAATGCTTGTCATCGTCTCTGGAGAGGTGGAGGAGGAGGTTTGGTCATAACAGCCATTAATCTACTTGTACTGCTCTGAGGTGACAAACAAGCAGCACTGTGGCACTGTCAGCGAGATCTTCACTGAGCAGATCACAGACACAGATATGTTTACAAATCGAAAAGGAGACGCAGTCAGGAAAACAAAATCCCTCACTGAATGAGCATGTGCTCTTACCTTGCATAACATGGCTGCATAAATGAAAAATAATGACAGTCACCACAGAGGTTGACAAGCAGGAAGCACTGTGATGGTATTGTGATGGATGAGAGGGGAAGATGGTGCTTGGGGAAAAGAGACAGGTAGCAGTACAGCACCCATGAGAGACGTGGGGAAGGTGGGAGGAGGACAAGAGGACTGAGTGACAGGGTGACACTGTCAGCTCCTCTGTGGCGCGCTCTTCAGGGGAGCCCTGGAGCGTGTTCTGTTAAGTAAACAGCTGCAGCGACGAGAGCTCCTCAAATATTAATAGGGAGCGACCCCCTCCTCGCGCTTGTTCAAACTGACATTCCCTAAAGTGGACCAGAGTGCTGCAGTTGGGAGCAGACATCCTGGCCTCCTTTAACACAGCAGAGGCCACCAGGGCCACCCGCAGCACCCATGAGGCCTGACAGAGGACGGATCAAACCTGAGCCACAGAGGGGCCTTCCCTATAGGCTGGAACTCAGCCCCCATGTGGCTCATTATTATTGGTGCTGTCACAAGAAAAGCAGTCAGACTGCTAATGAAAACATACTAAAACACAGTCCATCTCCACCCTCTCCAACTTCCATCCGCGCCCATCAGACGGTGCTGAATTATAAATGAAAGGGTGCTCAATCTGAGAGGATCGATATTAACAAGGTCTGAGTTAGCCATGACACAGTTCTCCCTCTCTTTAGTTACCTACCATCTACCCACCACTCTGCAGTGGAGAGAAACAGCAAACCAACCTCTTGAATGAATGCTAAAAAGTTAAGCTAACGAGGCAGAATTAATTATCATTATGAAGTTACTAAAAAGTGCACATTACAGACTAGGGAGCTGGTAAATGAACCAGACTCCACTCAATTCTACTTCCTTTGATCGACCCACCACTCCCCAACACCCACCCCATCACCTCTCCACTGACAGGCAGACCGGGGGAATTGGCTGAGGAGGAGTAATGGAGCTTGTCGGAGAGCTCGCTGCTTCACACCACTTAGCCTCTCGTCCAGCCAGGGTGGTTGGAGCTGTAGGGGTATAGGGGAAGGAGAGGGTGGGGAGAGGCGCTTCACTGATGAGGATCCGCCGGGACTCAGAACAGACTCTTCACCACCCAAACATTTCTCCTCACATCAGTCACGCCATGCAGGCAGAGAAGCGTGCAGCAGCTCCCACCACCACCTTTCATTCTTTCCTTCGTTAAGCTGCCCAATTGTGGCTCACCCTGGGGCTACAGTGCCCCCTTCACACACTCCTGCTGGGCGAACATGGTGTCCTGCTTCATCAATAATTCCGAGGGTTAATAATTTTGATAGGAAACATTTCCGACAAATATAGCAGAGGTCAAATTTAGTCACAGTCACAACCAAGAAGAGTAGAAAAGGCTAAGTCTGTATATTTAAATTTAAAATAATATAGAATGTATAAGTCATAGTTCCAATAGCTCCTGCAGCTAAATACCTCCTCTGATGGAGCATTTCTTTCAGTGACCTTCTAAAAACACCCCAAATCTCTGCACACCTGAATGTGCCACAGGTGTAGAGGAAAAAGCAACTGACAAAAAACGAAAACATAACACACACTGTCTCACTTAGGTGATATTATTTATAAATTTACAATACTATTCAACTTTTATGAGGTGTATTGGGTCTTTCCTTTACAGACAGGTTAACAAGCATCGAATGCACTTGTATCTTGGAAGATGTAACCTTTCCGAAGAAAAGCCAAAAACCTGGTAAGCATAAAACAAATGCTCCCATGAACTACAGATAGGCTACTGGTGTCAGTATTCCTCCACCACTTTCTTTTGGATTGGATAAACTACCATGACTTTAGTGACTTTACATCAACAGGACAAAACATAAGCATCGTCAACGTGTAATAGCACTGTAGTCAGACAACCTTGCTGTTGGTTGTTGCTTTAAGATATTTGATGCACAATACTTTGCAATACTTTGTCTAGGAACATTTTATTAATATGTGCAAAGTGTGATTTGACATTAACTAAAAACTAAAACTAAAAACATCACTTTAGCTATGTTTAGCGAGTAACAAAACTACTATAACATTAATATACAGTATCTACTAAATATTAGTATATTAGCATTGTTATGAGTAAGTTCTCATGCTGATAGTAATATTTATTTTAGAGCTGCTAGTCTGTAGACTGTTAAAGGCTAGTAAATAATTAGCATTACATGAACCACTGGCTGCACAGACACACATGCAATGATACAGCATCACACTATTTCTACCTTTAGAGGAGACAGAAACCTCCACTTGTCAGGTAAAGGTAAACATGAGTCATTTTAGGTGTATCAATACATGATGGAGTAGTTTTCTGGTGAGGACAGACAGTCTCTCTCTTTCAGAACAAGTTAAATCTGATTAATTGTTGTTATATATTTATATCGCTGTGAATAAGCCATGAGGTCCTGAAGATGTGAGATCAGCCCCTGTGCCCTGCTCCACCCGCTGACATGCTTGTTATGTCTGCATGACTGAGTATACGTTGTGTAAGTGTTTCAATATTTTATAGGTCAAAATAAAAAATGCATCTCTTTGAACTCAGTGCATGATTGGAGCAGGAGGAAGAGGGCAAACTGGTGAGGTCATGAGGTGAAGAAGGAACTATTAAAAAATATAGAAGAAAGTAAACAGGTTGCTTCTCAGTGCCATGGCAGTCTCATAATTTCCTATTCAAGGAATCTCTGTGCTGAACTCAGACCTGTGCACTTTGCCAGAATGGAGGATGCTTTTCATAAACAGCAAGACCTTGAAGATTCATTTTGGAGCAGGTGTCCCATGCCACGACCTGCCAAACGTTGTGCACAAAGAGGAAGATTGACAAGCAAACACCTTCAGGTCTTGTTGGTGTTGCCCCCACAGAGCAGAACTCAAATAATTTCGTGACGGATAGCTTTCAGTAAAAAGAGAGGAACTTTAGCAGCTGTAAAGAATCCTGCATGCTCTAAAATTATACTGGATATGGCCACATCTGAGAATTTTTCTCTATTTGAATTAATTTAAAGACAAATGTGCACTTTGCAGAACATGTTTTGTTAATAGATGTGGTTTTACATTTGCATTGATTTAGCTCAGAGAAGCACTTCTGATAAAATTGCACTGTGGGCATTTCTGAAAAACTGGTATCATCCATTAAGTTGAAAAAAAAAAACTCATGATGTACTACGGAGATGCTGGGTGATTCTTTTAAAGGTGCTCATTAGTTCAGTGTGAGATGTGTACATGTCAATATGCTGCCTCCACTCTTCACCCACTGCTTTTCTTTCCACTTTGGTCTTCTCTCTTCCTCTGCTCTCCTCTCCTCTCTCCTCCGTCCCACCCGATGTGCCACTCATCAGATGTTAAGGAAACAAAGACTCCTTCTCTCAGCTGGAGCTGGGAGGAGCTGTCAGTCCCTTCAGCTCTGTTTGATGATAGCATTTCAAATGACACTTTGATCCTCACTCCACTCTGTTTGTTTTTCCTCTATGATGAAATTCAGCTCGGGAGGCATGCAACAGGGCACATCATTAAAATGTGGCTCAAACGCGAAGAGCCACGCTCGTCCCTAGAAACCACTCATGACAATTTTTGTCACACTAGCATAAAGAACACGACAGGGTACGTTGCGGAGGAATTGTAAAGATGATAGAAATCATGTGTTCTCCCTGCAGATAGTACTCAGCTGAATCAAAACTGGGGTCTCTCTGCAAAGACTGAACAAGAATAAATGAATCTAATGAGGCAGATCTGTCAGAGCTAAGCGTTGTCTCTGGCCTGGGAAGAGAAAACAGAAATTTCTGCCTTGTAGCTAAAGAAAATAGAGGGTAAGTATATTTGGAGATGTAACCACTGGTAGAAACTTCCATTAAAATCCATGAGAGGTTTTCTTTATAAAGTAAGACATTAGTGTTCACACTAAAACATTCAAGGACACAGGAGAGAACAAGCTCAAAAGCAAAGATAACTAATCCTCCTCTCCACAGGTCGTTCCAGAGTGAATATAAACATAACACAACATAAACCAACACTTAATCTCAGTGGGGAAATTACCCTTTTGTTAAGAAGTAATGGTGAAAATGTGGAAGATGAACAATCCAAAATGTAAATCTGAAAGAGTTGAGGCTTTTCTTTCTAGGGGTGATAATTCTGCTATTGAAGATTTGTGGAGCCACAGCTAGAATAATATGCAAATATCCACCCCATAGGGCGTTGACTGGCTGACATATTATCAGCACAGAGACAGGCGTTGCATGTTTTGGTTTGAATGTGGTCAAATCAAAAGACAGAGGCACGATTAAGAAGGTGTACTGTGAAGCGCTGCGAGAAAACAGGAGCACTTTAAACAGGATGCCAGCCCTGTTGGGAATAGGATGGGGAGGCCTCCTGTGGAGACAGGAGCGCCTGGCAACCTGCATAAAACCCAAAGAGATAAGACAGTGTGGGAAGCCAAACAATGAAAAATGAAAGTATGTAAAAATGAAAACAATGGTTTATGTGGATGAAGCAAATGTGAAATCATTTCCAGGGTGAGTCTAAAAACGACAACCGAGGCGATTACTCGCCTTCTTTACAATAGTTTACCCAGTGTTTAGCCTGGACCAAGTTCCTGTGATACTTTAAGATGGAGCTTCTAATCAGAGGTATTAGTACACATAAGGTTCACATGACATGCAGAGGGCTCTTGGAAGATAATCATAAATAACGTGTTGGAATTTATTTGATTCCTATGTAAGACAAATTATACACCAACATTTTAAGCATCATATTTTAATGTTTCCTAACACCTGCTTAAATCAAAGCTTCTCAAAGCTTCAATCCATTATCAACATGCCTTATAACACAAGCAGTGTGTTGGGATAGTTGTCCTCGATGCTTATAAAAGAGAGTAAAATAGTGAGACGTGAA
The DNA here is from genome assembly GCA_900302695.1 of Helostoma temminkii. Classification (NCBI taxonomy): domain Eukaryota; kingdom Metazoa; phylum Chordata; class Actinopteri; order Anabantiformes; family Helostomatidae; genus Helostoma; species Helostoma temminkii. The sequence goes on along the minus strand of OMLM01001885.1, from coordinate 37,317 downwards.
GAATAACAACAACAACAAAAGTGTTCAGAACATTAAAACCATCACGTTGCAACAATGTAGATTCTCATGTATATAAAGGAAGGTTGTTGCTTCCTTTGTGAAATACTATCAGATCAGAATCAATCAAAGACAGCAGCACAGACGAATAAATTAATCCAAGTAGTGGCAATGTATTGTTGGTTTTAGCGTCTGTGTCTGCATTGTTGACTAAATATAATCCAGAAAATTACAGAAAGTACACACACTATGTGGATCAGAGGTGACCTTTCCTGGTCTTCTAAGGCCACGGCCCTTAAGGACCAGATTACCTGGATCAGGTGTCTTCAGCCAATCAGAAGCTATACTTGCAGAGATAGTTAAGAACAGTTAAAAACAAAAAGGGCTACGGTCCTTGACGACCCAGATTGGCCACCCATGCTTAACCTATAACAACAAACTTAACCTATCCACACTATGTGGATAATAAAGGCTTGTGTGACATCTCTAACTCATACTATTTTTCACTTTTGTTCACTTGTTGTTCAAATACAACAAACAACAAGCTCTTCTTCTTGCTGTTGATATTTTCCTGTTTTGTAGTGCACATGTGGACCATATCCATGTACACATCACCAAAGAAGTGAGTGAATGTGTGTTAGTCAAAGGTCAATTCACATGCTCTGTTTACAACCAGTATTATTAGTTTTTATTATTAGTTTTTTAGAATTTTAATTGCAATTTAATTACAATGGGTTACATATTAATTCTAAATGTTTAAACTTGGTAGAGCTTGTTATCCTAAACTTGATGATAGCTCCCAGGCCCATGGAGTCATCACATGTTGATGTGAGCATTCCAACCAGATAAATATTTATGACTTCATCCTGCCTGACAGCCTCTCGCCAGATACTTGCAGGTTGACACTGAGCCAAAGATCAAGTTTAGAAAGGAAGCAGCAGTGCAGTGGAGGCGGTATGTGCCCAATGAGATGGCCAGACCACACAGCTGCTAGTCACCACTGCACTGTTTGAGTAGAAATCATTCTTTACTCAGTGAAATTGTTCTGAATTCTTTTGAGTTTTCCTTATTTTGTGCATTGCAGTTTACTCTCTGAGGCGGCAAGAGGGAAGAAGTTTTGACTGCTTCCTTCATGGTGCTTCAAATGAAGACTAACGGTCAGATGAAAATACTAAACATTCATTTTTAACAAGCGAAAACCATCATCTGAGAATAGTTAGTTCAGACAAAAATTCAAATAACCGCTGGCATAAAGTACATCTTAATACCACAGAGTTGATCTATTTTCATGCAGAACAGTGGCTGCAAATTACCTTTTAAATAAATACTTGGCAGCAAACAGCACATATAGTTTTACAATAAACTTCAGGCTCTTTCTCAGCCTCACAAACACTAAAATGTTCTCTCGGGCTGTTCAGTGCTTGTGCATTGAGGCTTTAGAACACCAAGACAAACCACAGACCTTAAACAGACCATACACTCCTCAGAATTGTTCTTCTTTATTAAGTATCAATCTGTACAATCGTTTGCCAGCGCAGCAGAGCACTCAAAAAGTCCTGAAAACCTCATTACAAGCAAACAAATAAGTGACGCATAATGATAAAGCACAACAATTAAGTTAAAACCAAATTAGGAGTTGATAGAAGAAGATGTGGTAATGGCTGGTATACACCATCGTGTCTGGTAAACGATGCTCGAAGGAGCCCATTGGACATAGCAGAACTGCCTCTTCCCATCATTAAGTTATTAGATTAGCCCGGGGCAGCAAGTAAACAACTTCAGACATCTTGCAGCAGGCATACATCCCACCAGTCCTCTCTGTTATTGAATTACTCTGGGAAACTTCTTCAGAAGACAAAATGCCTCCATGGAGAGATTGAGGCACAGGATTGTTATTGGAAAGCAGACGATGATGATAAGAACACAGGACAGGCCTGCCCAGGCCAGACGCCTGGTACACTTAGGATCGAGCGGGCGGCTAAAGAGTAGGAGACAGGGAATTGTTGCAGAGGGCAGTGAGGTCTGCTTTTGAATATTTCCTGTTGGATGGAAAGGCAGCTTGAGCCTGCCAGGTTCTGCATCATCTACCTCCTGCCACATCTTGTTTGGGTTACTGCCACAGCAAATGTCCATTCAGCAATATCTGAGACAAATGAGGGCAAACTGCTTTCAAGGTCAACAACCACCTCCACCAGGGCCACAGGGGGTCTGCCATTCTAATTCCTTATACACTTAGAGTAATTAAAACCCATCCAGAAGAAGCAGGGGAAGTCGATAGGATTTTTTGAGACTGCTAATGAGATGCTAATGTGTTGGCCCGCAAGGAATGAGGTATGAGGAACTCAAGGACAGAAAAGAAGATTTATTCACACTTTTGTTGAGTGAACTTTTTAAATTGTGCGTGTCTGTGCATGTGTATTTCTCTGTGTGTACGTCCTCACAGATATTTTGCGAGTGCACACCGCAGGTTGCCCGGTGTCTTTATGTTTGATAAAAAGACAGGAGCATCCTTTCAAGCTTGTCCCAAACCCCAGATCATTTACAGAGCGCCGTCCCTGTGAGCACAGAGTAAAGTGGAAAAGCTCCCCCAGCGTTGCAGCATCGAGTGAAGCCACATACAGACCGTCCTCATGCTCCCAGAAAGTAGTCCAAGTCAAACCTGTTTTCGAACACCCCGCTGTGCCAGCCTTCTATAGACTCATTGAGTCATTCCAGGATCACCAGGCTGGCTGTCCCACTTTTTTCAGCAGAAATCACACAGGCTCTGTGATATCTGCACACACTCACACCGCACAACTTTCCTCCCCACATAGCTGACTTTATAAGCAATCGGGCCAATCCCGTCCTCTCATGTTTATTAATTGGGTTTACTCTTTGGACTTGAGTGGAACTCCCCTCTGGGTGAAGTCTGTTGCTTGAGCTGCAGAGGAGCACCGAGATGTGATGAAACTGAGCACACAGCTGTGTGGTCTTGTTCCCCTCAGTAGCACAGCAGTCTGGAGAGGCTCATTTTCTGATGTGTAACTTTACACAAACACCACACAACAACAAATGCACAGACGCTGCCTGCGCTGCCACTCAGCCACACACATCGTTTTTAAATAAAAGCTTGTCTCATTAAACAAGGAGAATAATCTAATTTCTAATCTGCAGGCTGTGACTCAGGATGAGCATCACCACTAGCAACGCTGCTACGAAGGACACATAGCAGGGGAAATAACAACAATTAGAACTGCCAATCACCCAAAATGCCAGAAGATGTTTTTAGATGAGTTTCTGCTTTGTCGGGCAGTTATACAGGGGCTGCAGTTAGAGACGACGGGTGAGAGAGATGGCATGAGATCACATGCGATGTGAACTATAATTACAAGACAAAACAAAAATCTGTGACTTAGTCACTGAGCCACAGGGTTGTTGTTTTGAAAGCAGAGGAAGGTTAAGTGAATTTAACACTCAAACATGCACACACATGCTGCCTAGTTCTTTGAAACCTACAGTATGCCTTTCAAACTCTACAGCTTAAGTTGTAACAAAGTTTTATGCCTTCACACCAAATTTTTCAGGTTGTCTGTCCATCCGTACTGTTTGTTCGTATGTTTCCCCTAATCTTGTAAACAATATCTCAGGACTGTTGGAAACATCCACTGGGACTCAGGGATGAACCGATTAGATTTTGGTCACTGTGGTTTCATATTTGTCCCAGTCTAGTCAACATTATATCTTAAAAATGCCTGTGGGATTTTCTGTACATCTGGCACAAACGCGGATGAACAGGGTGATGTATAAACTGCAACTTGACCAGAATGTGGTCATTCTAGTTTTTCTTTTGGCAGATTTAACTGATGGTCACCTCCAGAGCATAAGCTGGCTGCTTGTTACACCTCAGCTTTTGATTTTCAGTTTCTACACATTTTGAATATTAAATGTGCAAAGTGTCAGTGAGGTATCTTCAGAATTGTTGAAAGGCATATTTGAACATTTCTTTTGCGCTAATAGGTATTTAGTTTACTTTTTCAGCAAGTAGCAAATAATTGATTGTGTCTTAAAAACTTGCTGACACAATATTCAACAAGATGAGTAAACTGATCTTCGTGTGTAAAATCTGTGGAGTGCCCCTTTAAGTAATCTTACATCACCCTTACCCCCCCTCAATGCTGACTCAAAACTCAACAAAGTAAAAATAATCTATTCGCTTATCTCCAGGTTTTTCAGTGACATGCAGCATCACTTATTGACACACTTCAGATTTATTGGACTCCATCATTTATTTGCTAACTGAAATTCTCAGCACGCACAAGATCAGCTTGTCATTCTAAAAGATTAGATTTAGAGATGAGCATCCTGCACAGGTACAAAAGTCTCATTTTGAACTAAATTGACAACATTAGGCCAGTGAGTGCGAGGCAATCACAGCACGCGGGGGAAGGTGGTGTTATGATCTCCCTAATGTGAATCAAAATGAAATCCAAGAGTCTGTCACACATCAGAATGGATGCTGCAGTTTATCCATTTCCCCAGTATACTATAAAGAGATCAGCTAAGGCTCATTACATTGTCAAATGGTATATAAGACATTCAGTGCAAGAGTCACGGACCATTAAAAATTCCTAATGCCTCACCTATTTCCCGGTATTGATCTCGAAGAACCCTAATGTTGAAGCAGCCTGTCATCATGCTGCTTGAAAGACAAAGATAGAGAGCTATTACTTTTTCTGTTGTTTGGGTAAGATGACTTCAAAAGGGCTAAAACCTCTGGTGTAGGCTGAGGCTTGGGAAAGCAGTGTGCAGCTGCATGGAGCTAGAATGAGAGGGGGATGCAGGGATGGAGAGAGCACTTTAAGATGGGAGATAGAAGAGAGGAGAGGTGAAGCCCTTTGATCTCTCTGGCAAAAGTGAGCACTGAAGAAAAGAGAAAGAGAAAGAGAGCTGCAAAGAAGATTGCAAACAAGGCATCCACTCAATTCCCAATAGCACCAGAGAGGGAAAGGAAGAGACAGAAAGAGAGAGAATGACAGAAAGTCAAGACGATTGAATGAGACAGAGATGGAGAGAGGGGATGGCAGTGTCAGAGGAAAGAAGAGAGAGAGGATGAAAATAAAATAAAGAGAAATAGATAAGACCAGGATGTTAAAAGGATTTCAGTTCGGGGGCTGTTTGGGGATCTCTCAAGCCCTATGCTAAAGCAATTAGAATTGAACCCCTTCTAGGAAAGTGCAGCCAAACCACAGCAGCAGCCTCTAACATAGTTAGTGTATAACAACCAAGTCAAGCAAACCCCACAGTCCCCATTAAACCTGAAGTTTTAATTGGCATGTAGTTATAGCGCTATGTTTCACAAGCCATGGCCGTGGCTTCTCAAAAAAGTTGCGACCACACATCCAACATCAAGTGGAAACCCAGAGACAGTGAACACACTGTAGCTGCGGCACTACACTGAAACGGTCCAGGTAGCAAGACATCAAAAACTTTAAATATGAAAGGGATTTTTCACAACAACTTTTAATAATATGACATGTATGACATATATATATATATATGATATGTAAAAGAGATGTTGCATATGCATAAGTACATATGCTACTGTCAAAAAAGAGAGACAGTATGATCATAGCTGATCTATCATGTGTTGATGCTTGGTGGTAATTACATTGTAATGTAATGTGTGTAGTAATAGAAACAATAGAAACAATAGCTAATTGACACAGTGTAGGGAATTTACTTTTCATTTGTAAAATTTATGTTATTTGTGTTATTAGTTTTTTTGTTTTAAAACATTTTTTGGGAATTTTTTTTGGCACAAACGTTTGTGCCTCAACGATGTACCTTAGATATTAACCTATACAAAAATTTCTTGCCAAGAGAGCTACATAAGAAGTGATAGTTAGCTTACCTTAGCATTAACAGGGTATTTACTCTACCAAGCTTCATGTTAGCTGTACTTATATTAGCGTTATTGTTCTTCTATTAGTATCTTCTATTAGCATCGGTGGTCTTTGCTACTTCGTGACTGAAGATTTTCTAAAACACTTGAGAACTTTGAGAACAACTTTGAAAAACTTCCAACTCTTCCAACAACAATAAGAAAAATGACAAAAAAAGACAAATAGCAGCTGCAACATAAACACTGAGCTCACAACACTTTCATTGCAATCAGTGGTGATTACATTAAAGCAAATTCACTCAGCATGCATCCCATGCATGGCCTTATTCAGGGCCACCGGGGACTTTATTTTGCCTTTTAAGCAGCCTCCGTTCTTTAAAACAATATTTCTACAGTGAAATGTAACTGTGAGTGTCACCTTGTTCTGTTCTCAGGATTCACTACCAACAGGCATTACTTGCCTTCTTTACTACCATATTCCTGTTGTCAGCTCAGATGTCAAACCTCAGCGTGCCCAGGTTTGACATAGTTTTCACATGGCTGTTGCAGTGAGTTGTAATTCTAATACGTAGCTTGAGTCAGTGCTTCCAGTTAGTTTCCTCTGACCTCTCTCATCCAAGAGTGGTTTCCAGAGGCACTGCTGACTGGCACTTTTCACTCTGTGAATAACAGTCATCACTAACTGCAGTGCACCAAAACCTCAGGGGCAAAAGCCACTTTCTGAAACTACACGTCTGGCACAGACAACCAAGCCAAGTCTCTTCAAAGTGCATGTATCTGCCATTCTAACATTTAGTTGAACAGCAGCTGAATGCCTCATCCCTGTCTGCATGCATTATGCTTTTGCTTTAGTTGTGTGTGACTCACTGTCTGGAGGAGTGAGTTGCTGACGTGTAACAGGGATATGTAGCCAAGAAAGTGAACGCTGGCTGTGTTGATTTGAGGGCATCAATTATCAGTTTAAAATTGTAATAATGATGCTTCTTCTCTGTGCCAGTGAAAAAAAATCACCTTGTCATTTTAAAACAGGTTTGGACAAAGTGTACTGACTGCTTACCTTGGAAAATAGCAGCGTTCTGGATGATGATGTGCTTGAGTTGAGCACTGACAGCCTGCAGACCAGACTCCATGTTGCTGCGTGCAGCTACCTGATACCGCTCCTCCATCTTCTTGGAACAGCAGGTCGGGCCTTTGGTTTGGCAAACCTGCAGATCCGCACCTGGCAGGAATTCAGTATAGACAGGACAGGCACTGGATGAGTAGAAGGAAGGAGCTGCAAAGCCACTGTTGTTTAATTTTCACACACAGAACACAGAAGCCTCTTACGCTACACAAAAAGATTCAGCAGCATCCCCTGCATGCTAAACACAGGAAACACTAGCATCTACAGCAGATTCTGCAGCCTTAACGAGCATATGATTAAGAAGCTCTGTTATTTAGCAGGGTCGAAGTCAAAAATAAATTGGTGCTGAAAAAATGAGTCATTCTGATGCACATTCAAGCATTACAGCAAAGCTGCGGGTGTATGTTGTTCTCCTCTGAGATCAATTTGGTCAACAGAACTTTTCCTACCACTCCAGGCTACACTTTTCACACCAAGGATCAAAAAAAAGTTTTTTTTTTGGCATAAAGATGAGAGCTGGGGGCAGTGCAGTGTACAGACAAAACCAGCTTCAGTGGGCTTTCAGTGTGTACGACAAAAAAAATGAAACAACCATAAGTGAGACTGAAGGTGATGAAACAACGTTTGTGCACCTGAGCACAGATACTAAAGGTTGTTTACACAGATGAGAAATAATTGGATTCCCAGAATTCTTTTGAATCGTGCAGATGTAAGTGTGTGAAAGCAAAACTAAGGTGACAAGGATGTTTCATTGGGGCGATGTATCCATACACAACAAGATCAAAGAACAAATGCCCTGAAGAAATTAATTCAATTTTTTAAAAAAACCCTGAGTGAGGAGGGAGATAAAGACTACGCAGTTAGAATGTAGTGTGATTAAGGATAGTAAAAGTACCTCAGCTGCTGCAGCAGTGATGGTGAATGAACTGCAGTTTTGTGTGATAATGCACCGAAGGTCATATTTTATGAAGAGCCATTCTTTCTTGTGTTATTATGCCAACACATACTACTATTCCAATGTCAGAAATGCTGTAAGATATACAAACAGTATTCTGAAAGTTTGAAAGGGTGATTACGCTGTAGTTCAGATTAATGGTTTTCACACAATGACGCCTTTACAAAGAGGAAACAGCGCACATTCACACCAAACACCACTTTAGAAAAATAAAAGTCTAGAGGAACATGAACTTTCTATACAGACGCTGTAAATTTCCACCTTATTCCCAAAGTGAAGCACACTCAGACATAAATAGGGCACAACCATCGGATGTTTGAATACAAAAGGGAGTTCCTGTGCAACTCCCTCTGCTTGGTGCTTCCCCCACTCTCTGTCTCTCTGTCCCATGTGGCTGTTGAAGACTTCAGAGGAGGCCGGGTCGTAATGTGCCAAGCTGAGTCGAAGAGTTGTCTGCAGGTTCAGTTGCGAGTGATGAGGGCCTGATTGATGGCGCGGTAAACAAATGTCAGGGAAGTCTGCCAGGTTGAGCTGCTCGGGGTGCGGGAGATGAAGAGATGGAGGTGAAGAGATTAATTTAGATGGATGGCTTGGATTGGGAATGTGTATACATACAGTATACTTAAGAAAGTTTTTGAGAACAAGCTTGTCAAAAGACAGGGGAAAGGTCTTTGTTGAAACGGAGGGTTTATCTAGTGTGAAAATCTCTGCTGGTTTGAGGCTTTGTCTCTGTGAGATGTTCAAACAATAGATCCTCAGAAACAGAGCTGAGACTAGAACAATGAAAGCAGCAGACATCTGGGGAACTTAAATGGGCAGGAAATGCAACAGAGTGACAGTCTTGATAATTAATAACTACTGGGGAGTCAGACAGAGAACAGCTTCAGCAAACTCCCTGCTCACTCCTGCCTTCCATCAAGCTTTAAGGTGTAGAGTCTAATGAGTGAAACGTGTAATAAAACTGTCACACTGCACCTTTTGTATGCATACTGACAGGCTTAATATCTTAAATCAATACGGACAAAGGAGTCCTGACAGATAAGATCAAGTTAATTTCAGCCTGCAGGGGCAAAATTATTAAGCTGTCAATAGTGCCATAGGTGAGGTGAGCGTGGCCGGTGAAGAAAAATTTAGCAACTAGCTCAGTCAAAACAGACAGTTTCATCTGCACGTTTGTCATTTTGCAGATGATAAATGTGTTTCATTACAGAAGATCCACAGCAATGACGAATAAGTGAAGAAATCATTCCCCGTAGAGCATCACAAGTAATAAAATCACACAGTCTAAAGAAAGGCATGATTCTGACTGACAGATCACCTGGGAATAAGCTTCCTCCTTCTCTTCGTTGCTTTAGGCTAAACCCTATTTCTCCACCCCCTGCTTTTTTTATTATAACTTGTCATCTGTGCACTCTTTTGTTCTGAGGTTGTTTCACTTCACCTACCTCGCGTTTAATAGCCATCGGGCACCGAGAGCATCACTCTGTTATTGGTTAATTAGTTAATTTTTGTGTCCTGATGGCCAATTCTCTCAAACACAATGAAGAGAGACGTGGTGTGAACTAGGAGCAATTTAGATGTAAATTTCAATACAATCTCACTTCAAGGTGACGGCTTTAAATGATTATGTACTTTCAATCAATACTCTGATGATGGGCCAGACAATTCAATATGCAGAGCAGCTGCCGCTTTCATGAGTGTGAAGGTCTTACTCGATGCCTTTTGAAAAACGCATTGATCGCCTTTCAGTTTGTCACTGCTTCTTCTGACAATCCTTAGCTGCTTGACCCATGACAGAAAGTTTCACTTCAAATGCCGTGGGTGAAAACTCCAGCGACTCTCACAACTTTTACATTTAGGAACAGGGGCAGCCACAATTACGCTATGTGTCTTTAAGTTCCCCAGCACCAATTAGAAAGCTATCACTATGCAAGTTTAATGACCAAGACCATGGGGGAAAAACAAGTTGTATTAAGATATAGAATATGCTAAAAGCTGTTCATTATGAGCATAAATTATACATCAAGTACAAGACTAGAATGGAAACATGAGGGAATCCATGGCTTCCTCTCCAGGGCAAAATAAGCCAGTGTCACTTTGTAGAGACAATAAATGAAATGGAGATAGCACAGTTCATAACCAACCTAAGGAATAATAATATCATTAGCTACTGGGGATTACAATTGTTTTAAGTATTTTAGCGCTTTGCTCACTGTTCTACTTTAAGTCGTTTGATGAA
>OMLM01001885.1:9262-23693 GCA_900302695.1 Helostoma temminkii | reverse complement strand
AGAGCCCAGAGTGATTCCTTAGTAAAGGTTCCTAGGGCTGCTCTGCCTCAGATTTGGGGAGCTAGAAGATAAAATACTTATTGGCCTATAGGTGTAGAATGTGTGATTTAAGATACATACATAGAGAAATGCATGTCTCAGAGCTGCATGCATCCACAGACTGGAGCGTGACATAATATGCCTCAAAGTTCAAGCCTCACTTCTTTCCTGCTGTTTGCTTTGAACCATTCTGCCATCCGTTTTACTCCTTTACTTTCACAGATTTACTATTATTTGGTAAACCTCTTTTAAGTCAGGTGGTAGTGAGGTGTGTGACAACTGCACACTGAGAATATTGAGAAAATAGTTAATCTCAAGCGTTTCCCTGTGCTGAAATGCTAATTAGCATTTGCAACTGGCTGTGATTGAGCCACATGAGAAGCATCTCCATCTACATACCAAATCAGAGAGCATGCAACAGGCTTTAGAAGGATATCAATATGCTGTGTTCTGCAAAACTGCTCTGCAACATCCTGAATCACAATTCATTTATTCAGGCACCAATTTTCTTTGTGCAGAGTGCATCATCTCCTATAAAACAGCAATCCTCCGACTTAGCAGAAGATTCAAACCCCTAAAAAGTAAAAACAATGCTGCATATATGATGTTCCTTGTTTCAGGAAATGTTTCTTGGCTCCATGTTTCAATCAATACTGTAACGAATCGATACTGTGAACAGTTAACTGGCTGTTTACACAGTCTGATTCAACCTGCATTTTTAACAACATACTTGAGATTTTTAGAGCAGGTTGGTAAATGTTGAGCCAGAGGGATGGAGAGTGTGTGGGGGTTGGCTCCCATTGCTGATACTGGAGGTCAGCAGCCTCGAACCATATTAGAGGACAGGTGCACTGGTAATATCCTCTGAAACTAGAGTGGAATTAAGAGTTTCCAGTCAGAGCTGAAATTGCAGGAAAATCTATTTCAGCCTACAGAAGCGCAGACATCTATAAGAATACTGTTGGCAGACATTAAGTACGTAGGGCATTAACTCTTAAAGGAAGCTAAAGGCTATTTGGACAATTAATAGTTCTGGTGACAGTTACCTGACACTGGGGTTTCGGGGACCCACTTGGAGCCAGGGTGGAGAGACTGAAACACGGCGCGCACCTCCTGGCAGTTTGGCACTTGTCCGCCAAGCAGGGAGAACAGCTGGAGGAAGGCGCATAGCAAGAGCGCACTGTGGACTGATGAACCAACCATGGCAGACGAGAAGCACTTAGTCAAACCGGGCAGAACAGAGCGACAAACAACTGGAATTAACTTCGGCACATTAAAAGTTACAGGAGGATCCAGTGGTTGTGCTGGTGAGGCGAAGCTGCAGCTCCTGGATCTGCTCGGATCAGCATCTTTCCGCCTTTTCTCTCCTCAGCGGTCCGTTCGGCATGGAAAGATGCTCCGTCGCGCCTTTGGTGAAGCTCTTCGGATGCCGATAACTTATGAGTCCCCTTTTACTTGCGGCACTAGCTCTCAGCTCGCTGCTTGGATGAACGAGCCCGTGGATACATGTGCGCGCTCCCTGAAAAACGCGCGCCCATGTGCGTGAACCTGCGCGTATTAAGACACTTCCTCTCTAGGAAGTAGAGATGTGAGATGATACATTGCCCTCTGCGTGGATGCAGGAGAGGGGGTATGAGGAAGGGGAATTAATGTAAAAGTAGTACGAGCTGTTGCGTTAGATGAATGGCACTGCATGTTACAGTATGCAATTAGGGCACAGTACCTGTATAGTTTAGTATTCACACAATAGGGGCGCATAATGTGGCCTGAAGATGCGCATACATTACGATGAAGAAGACACATAGGCGCAATGTGTCCTTAAAATGAGCCTTTATTATTCAGCCACATAGAGAAAGTGAACAGGAAGCAAGTACAACAATCTAAAGACTGTGATAAAAACAAAGAGTCTCAGCTTAAACAATTCTATCTATGTTTAATTAATATAACAATATATGTATATTTTACTTAATTCTTCATCTACTCATATCGAGTGGACACATTGCACTTGAAGTCAGCACCGAGGAGCCAATAAAGTTCAAATGGCGCCATCTAGTGTTCAGTTTCCATGTCAGACACCAGTTCTGTCTGCACACCGATGAGTTAAGAGACATTTTCATTATTGTCTAGATAGATTATATATTTCAGGATGAACTGGGACAATCTAATAGCTGTTCACAACATCTAGCGGATTGCAGATGGATACTGTGCAATTTCTTTGATCGGACCATGTAGTGAAATTGCAGAGTCATCCACCCGAAAACAGCGAGACAAACAGCAATGTCAAGTAAACTTAAGATGCCTGCAGAGTGTGACATGACTGCAACAGGGTGGGGGACAACATCTGCTCTCTCGTGCCTGCGGTGACTGAGATTTTTAGCTTTTCAAGTGATCATCAAAGCTTGGAACAACAGAAAACCAAAATCACATATCTCTACCTTTGGCTGTGTGTCTGAGAAACAAAGAGCTTTGCATGGATTTGCACAGCACAGACTGGCAGAGGCTGAGAGCAAACCAACAAAACTCGCTGTAAACCCAGCAGAGTTCCACCCTAAAGATACATAAACTCAGTCTGATGCAGAAGGTTTGGCGACCAGCAATACCTGAAGTGCACAAACTGCAGTAGATCAGTGGGTACTACCTGCACTGTGAGCACTTTGGAACTGCAAAGTCCACATCTTCATCTAAACTCAGAAAGTCATGAGGAAATAGATGCATGTAAGCACAAACACACTGATAAATATAAATAAAGGTTATACAAGGTGGCAACGGCTTATTCACCTTCCTTTATTATGCACCATAAGGCATTTAAATGTTGATGGAAATTGATTCTATCTGTGCACTTAAGTCGTCTGCACAGAAACCATTACAACAAATGTTGTTGACAGTTTGTCGTGCACATAAACAGCTTGCTGTGATTCTAGTGACAGGATTAGGTTTTATGAATGATGTTGCCTTGAGCTCTTGCAGCTGGATGGTTTTCACTACGTCACTTATTGTTTTTGTGTTTTTCTTATATTAAGATGTCGGTCATCGTTATCGGTGACACTGAAACACTGTGGTTTTAGAAAACAGGAACACTTAGAGAACTAACAGCATTGTGTATTAAAAGAACAACATAAGGGCATTTAATCTTGGAGATAGTTTGCAAGGTGCATGTAGAGAAGAAGACTTCAGTGAATAACAAGTCCTCCATCCAGAAGGAGCAACCAGGGCAGTAGATACTGAACTACTTCACTAACTACACTAGATGCACCTTAGCTGGAGGACCATGACATGTGCACTGATGCTGCTGAAGGGAGCTGATGTTGTGGGTAACTTCCTCCAGATGAGTCTCTTGCAGTCTGGACCATCTGAAACGCCAAATCAACATTTAGTGAAAAACGAGCACAAATATTTAACCTGATGATTTACTGTATCACTAAATATATAATTACTTTTTTAAGCTGTAACATGAATGTAGTGGAGTAAAGGAATTCCCTCAGAACTGCAGTGAAGTAAAGGTAAATGTATATGAAAACTGTACTTAATTACAGTACTTGAGTAAATGTACTTAGTTACCACCTCTCCTTACATCACACTTAAATAACGCTAAGTACACAGGGGGTGGGGGTTGGGCTGGAGGTTTGAAGCTAAGGCTCCATGTTTAAAAACAAAAAAAAGTCTGATACTGTTTTAAAATGGTTATCTGTCGGTGGGGACCGTAAACACAACTTGACTAGGTACTAACTGAGGTAGAACAGGTTTGTTACTGAGGTCTCTGCGCTCCGTGCGCAGCTTTAACAAAGTGGCGCCAACAGCCTCTCACGATGGGACGATGAGCGAGTCAAGTCCCGACGATTAAAAAATGATCTCAGCGCTCATCACAGCCGCTTTTATTCCACCATGTGGCCGACAAGCTGCTGAGCGTCGGCTGGATGAATCAACGTTATTTAGGGATTATTATAAAGAGACTGGGCGAGTTTAATGAGCCTGCACTAAACAAAAGACCGCAGTGAAATTAACTTTAAGGAAATGGAGCTGTTGTGACTCTGAAGTACAAAATACAAAATAAATAGACTGTTTTAATTAATTATGGCTAAAGATATAAAAAGGTTTGTTGACGTGTGGAGCACGATCTCTACCTTCCTTTGCACAGTTAAGAATAAGTTATTACATCCAAACATGTCTCAGATTAAAACTTTCTGGAACCAAAACAAACCAAAAGGAGCGCATGGTTCATCTGTAGTGGAATAAACACAAAAAGCTGCAGCCTGCCTGTGGATTGTGTTTGTTCAGTTGAAAGAAGCCACTGGATTTCTACACATCGTGCAGGAAACAGCATTGCAACGTACCGTAACCAGGCAGATGATGTATCCCCCTGCATCCATCTGTGCCACCTTTCAGCTCCAACAAAAAGTTTTCTTGTGGGTGTGATTGTGGACGCATCTGTTTTTGTTGTTTTCTCTTTTGTGGGGGTGGGGATGAAAGAGCGGGCGACGCAATCTCTGCGGATGTTGTCCTTAGATCCTCTCACCAACACGTTGTCTCTCGCAGTTTGGCACCGACCTTAGAGCTCTCATCTGGGGACAACTTGAGCTGCAAACTCAGAACTTGCAGACTGAAATGAGAGTAGTTGTATTTAAACGATCCCGCTCCACCATCCAGCGCCGCGCTGGTCAAAGAAACCCAGGAGGTTTGTGACCTGTAACCTCTGTAGGCTTAACCGTGCCCCAACGCTTCCTTCTGCGCGGTCTGCAGGAGCACAATGCAGCCACATATTACTTACAACACTGTGCAACGGTGCAGTTTTACTGAGATCTGTCCATGCTGAGCGATGAAGAGGGTTTCCAGAGCATGGTGGCCTCCCTGCACTGTGGGAACGGGCTGCAGCGTTGCCTTGCTTGCCTTCTTCCCTGGTTGAACTTTAACCTACTTTCCCATACTGCATTTTCTCGGCTTCTATAGGCTGAGATCGGTGGTGTTTAAGGGACAGACCATTGGAGCCGCACATCCTGACCTTTTTCTTTAACCCAGTATGTTGGATCACATGAAGTCTGAGAGAAGGAGGGGTCATTTATGGTCAGTAACGCAGGCCTGCACGTGTTTGCAGAAAACTGGGGTTATTTAACAAGAGGGTCTGATTCCTCATGAGTTTATCTGATTTGACTGTTTAGCTGCAAGAATAAAGAAACACATGACAGAGTCTTGATCATGTTTTTTGTTACACCATTATGAATTTTTGGCTTTGGGAAGTTTACACAAATTCTGACTGACATCCACACAGACAATAGCCTGCCAGCCTATTGAACAGGCGTCATGTTAGGTCTCTCCTGGTATCCTGGAATGTGCCCCAGTGGTGTGAACTGGGCTGACCTTACTGCCCCACAGAAGCTCTTCAGTACTAAAAGTTACTTTTCAGGCATAATTTCAATCCACACAATTCAGCAAAATGGAACAATCAATACAATCTATTCAATAGTAAATCTTTGTACACTGACAAATGAAAAATGAATTTGGTCATTGCTCATCTTAATGATGGCAGGGGAATTCACTGGATTTCTGACTTTCACTTGAAATGTAACTTGTTTATCAACAAAATATATGAGAGGGTCATACAGTCGATCCCCTTCCAGCTCAAACAGATAGTATCATAAAGTGTCTTATGTTTGTCAAACAGCCTCATGTTGAGTCCTGTAAATACTGGTAATGAAATTATGAATGAACAGTGTTACAACCTCTACATCAGGCAGCAGTTTGACTGCATGAGAAATTCTATGTTTGATGGTTTGTCAGGGCAGATGTTTACTAAAATAAGGAACAGATACATGTCACTCCCCAGCAAACCTGAAGCCAGAGAGGTGCACTTTACAACTAACTATGAAATATATCCCTTTGATATGGACTGACAAACTAATAATTTGCTTTACTTGCTTTGATAAAACCTCTCTCTTTTCGTCCCACCTTAATGTTTTTTACCTTCCTCTAAATTTGAGAACACAAAATTTCTTTTAACTTTGAAAGACAGCAATGTTTTTTGTTTATGTGTTTGTTTTTTTAAACATTTATTATTTTGGCAAAACATTTATTTATAAATGTAAATGGAGCAGTCTTTAGGAATGGACTCTGTTTTTCACAAATCTTTATGCATAACTTGTACAGACGCCTAGACTTCTTATTTGATATACTTTAATCCCACTGTTGCTTAAAAAATATCATTTTAATTTAATTAAATAAATTAAATTCAGTCTAAATTCTGGTGCTTAGGTATTTATGAGTTCACTATCACCTTCTCATATAGTTGTATCATGGTTTGAACAATGAATTTCCAATATGCCCCTCATATTTAAGCAGAATAAATTATAAAATTAGAGTAAATTATAAAGCATTCACAAATTTTCAAGCACCACCACTAGTATCCTCACAACAGATGCAACAAAGCTCACTGATATCACGCAGTGTGTACACATTATACTTGGAGACAGACTAAGTGAAAACACAAACAGCCAGACCAAATTTTTTTTACTGCTTTTTAAAAGTGATGAGTAACTTCTTTGATTTGTACTTTAGTGCACTTAACTGTTGAAGCCACACAAGAATAAACTGCCATAAAGTTTTATTTTCATGAATGCTTTCACACTTTTATCCTTTATAAAGTTATGTACAAATAATTCACTCCAATGGTAAAGAGAATATTCAGAGCAAGAAAAAGACAGGAAAAATAAGGCAATAGAATAAAAACGGAAAAGGAAAGCACACATTTTAACAGAGATATCTAAATCATGAGATATATAGTATTGATCTTTAGGTATTTGTGTTTATGTCTACATGTTACCAGTGATTTGTATACTACTAATTAGAGGTAGCGTTACTGAAACATTAAATGCTTTGTTTATTCAACCAATACCACATCAGTTGTTGCCAATACTTCCCTCTGGTGGGATGGCTGTGTACAGCATGTCCTCTCCAAAGTGCACGTCATGACTGAAGTGAAATTTCAAGAAAGCTTCATTGCAAATTTAAACACCACCTGAATACTTTGAGGAGTTTCTTTGAAAAATTGCTGCCATATTGTTACAGAACTAGTCTTGGATATTGTTGGACGATATCATATTTTGTGACTACAGTGTGGCAGCAAGCAGTTAAGAAACTCAGAATACCCTTTCATACACCTTTTACCATATACCTTCTTTAAAACAAAAAACATGGCAATGTGACAGTGCACTTGGTGCAGGACGTATGTACTCATGCATAACGTACCAGATTTACAGCAGATATCTAAAACTATTTCATGGACTGCCCTCATGTGACTGGTGAAGTGCATCAAAGAGTAATTAATGTTTTAAAGACCAGTTAATCAAAGGACTGCAAAATGTCTCTGCATGTAGTTTACTGATCTCTATTGAAAATATATTTACACTCACATGATCACATTTAGAGCAGAATGCAGTTAACGGCAAACATACAGTACACTGCACCATATGTGAATCTGAGAAATTAACTCGTAACATTAAGTACATGAAATGTACATTTTTATTTTTATATTGACTTTGGTTTAAAAATCAAATTAAGAGGTCTGGAATTTTGTATGATCTTTATCATCCATATAATGTCTTTAAATAAGGCAACATTCATTATACGGTACCACAATGCAATTCATTATGAATTAACGTTTGTGTGGCACCAGCCAATGAAATATTTAAGTTTAAAAATCTAGTTTTCAATTGAGAAAACCAGGTTGCAGTCCCTGTTCAAGCTTGAACATGTCTAATCAAGTTTAGACATGCATACAAAGCACAGCTGTGCGTTTTAAAATGTCAAATAAAGCATCTTATCAAGCAAGGAAGGAAAGAAAACAGAACACAGCATTTGCAAACTTAAATCCCATGAGGTATATACTGTACTAGAAGACTGTGCGAACAGACATCTCGATGTCCCTAATATGCCATTTTACTGTCAATGGCAGAAATAAGGCAAATCTTGTTAAGAAATGTAACTAATCAGTGAAGCGTGAAAGGAACTCAATAACTTCAGTGCTCATCATCCAAAGCAAATGCACCTGTTTTAACGGTGTATGTGGTTATTATGACAATGTTTTGACATCTAATAGGACATGCCTTCTGATGCATCACAAGCATATTACAGTGAAGCATTAGTATATTCATATCAGGAAGAAATCTAAGAAAAACATGACATTTAAAATCCTGCGATTGTGCTTCAGCACACGAATCCACTTTTCTTCTAGCAGACTTTATTGATGGATGAATATTATTATTTACATTAGATGAAGGTGATATTCAAGTCAAAAGGTACATGGCAAACCTAAGGAAAGTTGGTATGAAGTGGTTTGGATATTTATCAAATAGCACATCATGCTCTAATATGAATATAATAGATTTGCAGTAACATACTTATGATGCATCCTTATGAGTATCACTGCTATTTAAACAGCAATTTTATTTTTTATTTTTATATTTATATTATTATACAGAAATACCTAACATGACACGCATCAAGTTGTTTAAAGCATTGTAATTGACTCTTTGCTGAATTGTTGTTTTTAATGAATCGCTGTTATCTGTGCTCGGTGTGTGATGATGTAAATGAATGCTACTAGCGAGATCAATTGTATATCCTGGCTGTCTGTGTTGGAGGTGAATGGATGGCTACTACCCTGCAGCATTATCTGATGTCTTGTTTCTATTTCAGTCAAGCCTGGCTGGGCGCAGCCTAAAAATCACAGCACAATAAATTGATTCCTCTATAGTTTTGATTTTCTACTCCTGTGCCAGCAAATGCATTGGCAAGTACAGCACTGCAGGATCATTGCTGGCCTCTGTAACCTCACACATGCAAGCAAAATTCAAAAATTTACTATGTGCTTATCACTCAGTATAATCCCCAGTTCACACTTCCAATGCCATATATCTAAAGATCAATAAAATTCCTGTACAAAACAGTGGATTACAATTAGGCAAGAAACCTAGGCAATTTGCAATGTTCAGAAAGAAGGGTTATTATCCTATTTACCATGAAGACACATTAGAAAAATAATATTTGCTTCTTATCAGCTTTTCACCCTCTAAAATATAGACAAGTTTCTGAAAAAGACTCTTCAGAGCTGTTGGTTGTGAATGAGTGACGCTTCATTCTAAGATTTTTGCCAGCGACACTGTATATAGAAAGGTAACAGTTTAAGGTCCAACAAAACAAGAATGGAGTAAATGTATTCCATTATCACTAAAGAAGCATCGTGGTTTAAATAACAGTTCTTGGCCCACTCTGCTTGCTGAAAGGAAAACCACCTCCACACTAAAAACACAAAGTGAAGGAAGTAATCTTTTTTTTCCTATATTTTATAGTAAATATTCAATCTTTCAGACGTAGCCCTCTGCAGCTTCACCACCACCATTAAAATTTACCACCTGATGAAACAATCATCTCCGTGGTTTCAAGCTTCCTCAGGTGCCACGGGCCTCTTCAGGTCTCGGATCTGCTTAATCAGATAGTTTTTCTCATCGCAGAACTGTTCATCCTCAGATCTGTCTGTCTGGAAGTGGCACAGGAAGTCCACGAGTTTGGTCTGGTTCTTTAGCAGTATATCCAGAACTGGCTGAGTCTTGTTGGGGTTTGCAACAAATACCTGTGGAAAAAGAGAGGGCAGTTTAAAAAGGTACATCCTAAAACGAAATTTTATAAAAACATCTAATATTTTATTGTTTTAAGCATTAAGCAGTTTTCTTCTCCCCAGAAAGTTTTGTTTGACTTCTTTAAGAGTGAATTGTATTATTGATGATGCATGTCTATTGTGCACACCTTGAAGACATGGAAAGCTTCAAACTGGATGTTGCGGCTATTGTCTCTTAGCAAGTTCATCATGAGCTTCAAATTCTCTGCACGACTAATATACTTCGTCATCACCGTGAAGTTGTGTCTATCCAGGAGAAGTTCTCCAAGGAGCTGAAACAGTAAAAGATTGAGTGTAATAATTTAAAGCAACAGAGGCAGTGATTTGCTTTTTTTGTGTGCAAGCTCTACCTTTAAAGACTGCCGCTTGGTGACATAGTTGTCAGAATGCAGGAGCTTCTCGTATTCTGTAAACACCTGAAAAATATTTTAAAAATCATGTTAGACACAACTTGGGCATTCTCTCCATGAAAGACCAAAGTGGACATATGAAAGCTCACCCTATCATAGTTCTTCTCCAGGAAATCAGCACACATAATCTTGTGTCTTGTGAGAAGATCCTGAGGGGAAACGGAGGAGATCAACTACAAACCGTTGCTGTGAAGATGCTACACTTGGACATAAAATATGGCAGTGTACCTTGAATGAAGCAAAAGCATCTGAGGCAATGTCAAATGTTGAGAGCTCCACGTAATGGAAGAAGCAGTAGAACTCCTCAGAGAAGAGAACTGTCCGGGCCAAAGGCTCGTGGCGCAGGCACTCCCTCAGCATCATCCCACAGTTCAGAGCGACTTCTGGGCTCTCGTATCTGCACACGTTAATAAATATCAGGTCCATGTCAACACATATGCACAGATTTTACAATGATGAATCTTATATTTCTTGCTCTTTTTTAACGAAAGGATATTTTTCATAATGTCACAACATAGCTAGCCAACATTTGCCATGTAGCTACAGAGAAGTTCTTCAGCAGAAGAATCATCTGATACATTAATATAAAATGTCAGGTTTTGATGTTAGTCTATGACAAACTGAACATTCCTCTTTATACATTTTGCACCGCAAAAGTAGCAACAGGCAAAGTGAGAATTTGATTTACAGACAGTAACCTAAAAGTCAATGCAGCTTCAGACATGGTTGCTCTTTGACTAAGCAGCCTGACTCAGTTTTTAGAGCTGTAAAACCAGCACTCTACTATCATTTACATTTGTAACCATGTGAATACAACAAGTTCCTGCTCGTTCCTCTGGGAGCTGTTGAAACACATACTGGGTAATGTAGAAACTTATGAGGCGCATTAAGGGAAAGTGATTTTACCAAAAAAAGTAGTATGGTAACTTAAACTGTTTTTGGTATCTACCAATGAAATTTACCAGTTTGAGTGGACATCATAACTAATATCAAGGAATCAAATCCTGGTCCTGTAGCTAAAAAGATAAACTTACCCTTTTAAAAGCATGAAGAGGATCTGTGGGTGTGTAGAGATGTACTCTACTGTGGGTGTGCGAGTGCCAATCTGACGTCTTACAATATTGCTGAACAAATGAACCACATCCTTCTTTCCCTGTTGAGACAAAAAAGAGACACATGAATGGCTAATGCTGATGAAATGCAAATATGTTTTTGCTTTGGTGACGATGAATCAGGCATACACTCTGCCACTGACCATTTGGTGTCTGCACAAAGTAATCAATAGTTTTTACACACATACACTCAGTGCAGGAAGAGGCATATTTTACCAACCTCAAAATCAATCCTCTGAAGGTTTGCAATGAGAGCGATGAGGAGATTGGTGTTGTACAGCTCTTGTGCAAGCTGAGCCACTGCTTCAGTCTGAGGCTCCTTGTCGCCTGTTCCACAAAGAATCTCCTTCAATGAGGCCAGATTTTTTGACACTTCTTCTGCAACCTTAATTGTGGAAAAGCAATGTTAATTTGATATAAGAGTAAGGGACAATGAAAAATGAAAAATAAAAAATGCTTACCTTTTCACATTTCTTGCTCTCCCCAGCATCCAACTTTGCCATTTGTGTCATATTCTCCTTTAAACTCCTCACTATTTCAGCTGGACTCTTCTGCGACTTCCCAAAAGGAAAAGGCATGATTGAAGACAGGTAATCTAAGCCCTAATGTCTGAAGAAGAAAAAAAAAACATTTCAAAAATACTAGCCCATACAACTATAGCAGTTCAACTTCCTGTACCTCAATGCATCAGGAAATGGCAGAAGAGTTCTCACCTGAGAGACAAGGCTTCAATACGGTTAGTTAACATTATACCGTTCGACTGAAAAGCTACACTTAAAAGTAGTTAAAGTTATATTTTCAAAGACTATGTTGCAGACCGCTTACTAGCACTGCATCAACATTAATGAACAACTTTTCAAAGATAATGCCGGTACCTTAGCTACAAAGTGTTCTTTTCTCTATTTCTAAGGCGTGTCTGCACTGAATAGTTTCCTCAGGTTAACATTAACATTAGCCCAGCCGAATAAAAAGCTAACCTTTGAAACTAAACTAAAATGGAGAAACAGAAGTTTAAAACGTCAACGCCAGTTACAGGAATGTTCATGATCAAAGTTGAGCTAGCTTGTGACCTAGTTAGCAAGCTGTAGGTTAGCGCGAAACAAACAAACGACTACAAACCGACGACGAACACCGTGGAAAACACAAACAACACAGTGAAATATTCAGTTCAGATTGTCAAGACTCACCGAGTGAAGTCTAGTTTTGAGGATGAAAACGCTTCGGTGGCTAAAGGTTAGCTAGCAGGCTACCAAACTGTCTCCACTGTCTTTTCTCAGTCTAACGTTACTTTGAAACGTTATCTAAGATCTGTAGCTGTAACCGTCTAACATGCGCCACTTGTAGCTACAGGTTGCTCACACGGACGACCTTCATAGTTGTGATATTTCATCTAAATCTATTCTGACTGTCTCTCACCTACCGTAACTTACTGGCAGCCTAGTTGTAAAGAGAGAGTTACTGGGCTGGCCCGTCTGACAACTTCATTTCCCTGTTCTCTTCTGTTGAAACTCCCGTCCTCTCTTCATCCCGGGGACACTGGGCGGGTATGTTTTGCTTTACAAATGACTGCCACTAAATTTAGCCAATCACGTTGTCTAAAGAGGCGCTATGGAAACGCCTTCTCAGATATGGGTCCGCATGGTACACGTATCGCATTTTTACTGTGGGTGGGCGGATTTATAATTATGCTGGATGCACTTTCCACCGCACTGCCTAGTAGAAATAATCAAGTGTACCTAAAGTAAAAAAAAACAAGAAAGAAATTAAGTTTAGAAATTCTCTGGAAATCAATATTACATGAAATAAAAGGTGTAAAAAGTTGTAAACAAAGAAGAAACACACACACATATAAAAATAACTGCTAGCATTATTAATGTTCAACACAAATACATTAGCATAGTGAAAAAGAGTTTTTGCTAAATTACAGAAGTGCCAAAAATATTTAGCTAAATCATCAGACAGACAAAGTGACTAAATTTAATCAAATAGCCATAAGACCAAAGGACAAAGATTTTGAGATATAGATTCATTATTGATCCCCTGACAAAAAAAGGATATGCCTTTGTATTGTACAATCCTTCTAAGTTCAGGCTCTAGATCAGTTCTTGACAAAAAAAGGTGAGGGCAGTTATTTCTCCATATCTAAAAACCCCAGCATTGATTATTAAATTGTTATATCCAAAATCCCAGTCCAAACGGTCACCTCACTGTCTTTCTGAAAGATAACAATATTCTTCACCCACAGCAGCTTTTTGTCAGTATTAACAATTCTGCTTGTAGCTGGTCTTTATTGTGGGAGGTGGAGTCGTACTGAAGTGAGTTATGTTAAGAAGCGTCTCTAATTATTTTGGCCTCCCTATTTACATCAAGGAGGGGTCCCCGCACCTTCTGGTAATTATCTTTTCACCAGGTCTGTGCCAACTAGTTGTCACAGAGGACTGATCACAAATGAAACTTTGTATGTGGGAGCTTCTTTGTATAGTCTACCCCATGAAGACAACTTTATGGGATGGCCTTACTATTTAAATTGCAGAATATTAAAATGTTTTATTTAGAAAATCTAAAAAAATAGGAGCCTCCTTCAAGGCCATGCTTGCCACTTTGTAAGAAAGTTTAGCTAAATTGCATTAAACCAACCTAATCAAAACTTGTGGGATTTGTTTTTGCAACACATAGACAAGAAATTAGCTACAAGTGGCTTAATGCAAGTATTCGGCCAACCACTTTTAAACCAACATGTGACATGGAACTGGTTAATTTTGAGCTATCTGTACTTCGAAGTTAATCATTTCCGTGGGGTAGCCTATTTTTAAAAAGCACTTTCGTTCCCTACGTAAATTGACCTACATCTTTTCACGTTTGCAACATTGCAGCGCACGTTAGTCAATAAGACTTTTACTTTGAAATTCATACCCGGAAGTCCTGTTGTCCTGGCCACAGCAGCTAGCTTGATGCTAGTGTGAAAAGCACACGATCCCTTCTGAAGGACGGAAAGAAACACAGTCGCTCCCCGGGACACTTTTCCGTCTTTTCTACAGTCTCGGCGCGATAAGGTTACATTAACAGGTAAGATATTAGCTGTACCAGCGGCTGGATGATAGCAGATGAATTATATGGCCTCTTGTCGTTTCGGCCGTGTTGCTGGCGTACAAGCGGAGCTGCTTTCTTTTCACAGGGATACATCACGTATGGCGCTCTTCACTTCG
>OMLM01001884.1:0-10122 GCA_900302695.1 Helostoma temminkii | reverse complement strand
CTGAGTTGGGTGCCCATATTTCACACAGACAGAGGCCCCAAACCTGAAGTGAAAATGTGTTGGAATGCTGGTGAAGCACCCAGGTTTCAGTCTGACCAATTGGCTTTGTTCATAACTACTGGTTTGTACTTTCAATTAACAGCTAGTTTGGGCCCCTACACCCACTAAGCTATCCCACTCAACCTTTCATGTTAGCAACAACAGCTCCTCTCACACTACTTTGCATGTTTGTGCATTGGTCAGTATGTCTCACTGAAAGTGTTTTTTGGCTGTGAAGGAAAGTTAACTTGGTTTATTTTTCCCAAAGACAAAACTATAAAACAACCATGCATACAGTTACAGGACAGCAGCAGACTCTGAGCAATGTTTCTATCTGTTCACAACACTTCAAGGATGACAGGTCAAAGTTCCTAACCAGTAGGACTCACAAACCTGCAGAGTAACAGTGTGTCTAAATGGAAAATATCCATCAGTACTACAAAGTTACTGGTTCAAATCATTTTCCAGCTGTTTCCAATGTAGACAGCTAATTATGTTAGTGTCAACACAGCTAAAATCACAAACTATGTATAGATATTTAAATAGAGCTTAGCCTAAAAAGTCTTGCCTTTTGCCTAATCTCTATCAGTCTCAGAAAGCCAAATGAGATCAGAAACTGCAGTGAGATGCTGTGTGATTGTTTTTTAAGGCTAATTGCATTTGCATTCAAACCACTCTAGGACACAATTTAATCTGTATTGTCAATGTTGAGATAGTGTTGACAAGCTACCACAATTATGCAAACACATTCACTGTCTTCTTCTGCAAATATGCAATATAGGCCACATTATGATATCTGAAATGTAGCCTGCCAGCTTTAGAAAGCTCCTGCATTTGGATCTCAAAAAAGAGTTGCAATGTGAGGCTAAGAAACCCGGTTGGTGGTTGGTTTGTGAAACAACAGCAAAACATGTAAAAACATATCCATATTACAGGTTCAAAATGATAAAGTCAATCCTTAAGCAGAAAAACAAATCAACACTTAAAAACAGGGCCTAGAGAATCACTTTTATGTCCATCCATCTCTCTGTCTTACTTAAATGATAACACTGGACTTTGTCTATTTTTATATATTGTGTGTAATGTATAGTTTATGTAGAGTAACCATGCAGAGATCCACTCCCAGTGTTAGCACACTGTAAAAAGTAAGGGTCAGTCTCCACATTCTTCAACCTGGCCGTTGTGTGTACGTTTAATGCCTGCATCTGACTGCCAGAGCATTGTTCCTCTGTAGCTCAGCAACTAAACATGTCTGTCACATGTCTGTTGAAACAACACATCAGCATTGACAAAATCTTCAGACTAGCACTGTCCTTGAGAAAGCCCAGCTGTGATTGAAACATAGGTTATATATAACAATAATAATAAAAAAAAAATATATATATATATATATAAATGAAATATGGGAGCAAGCATGCTGTCATCTTCATTATGTTGTTATTAAAAAATTCCAATAGCTGTAAAAACATTTGCCTTCACAAGAGTACTTAAAAACAGGACAATGGCTTTGTCTTCGCCATGTGGAACCCATTAGAATGTATTTTAGCACAGAAGGACAGTGCATTTTGGAAGAAGTAGATTAATGGTCAACGTAAAGCCAAATGACAACTCTTAGATACACAGCAGCATGGATATTTATTAGGTTAGAGCAAAAACAGAATTCTTTTTTATTTCTCTCAGATTCACCAACATATAGTCACCTTTATTTTTCTATAGATTTCAGAAGAATAAAATAAAAAGTGAATGAGAATGTGTCAGGTGTGAGGAGTAGTCCTGCCAATGTGTCAGTGCATTCTGTGTAAATATCATAATGTAGTTATGTGTAATACTGACTCCTGAGACACACACACACACACACACACACACACACCTTGGCTAGAAAGTATTGCTTGCTCATTGTAAATAAAACATAAAGTCCTTGTTTCCCAGGAGAATCCTGTATTACTCTTTCTGCAGAGGACAGCAAAGTTTGCAACGACTGTAGAGATGTCTCTGTCTATGACTTGCTACCTCTCAGCCTCTCTCTCTCTCTCTCTCTCTCTCTTTGTTCAGTTTGATTTAGTAGAATTCAATAGATTTTCCAGCATATGTGTAAATTACATTGTTGCTGCATTAATAACAGGTTCAATTTTTACATGATACTGCGTGTGTCTGTGTGCTTGAGTGGCTGGTGGATGTGGTTCTCTACAATACACAGAACTATAGACAGTGAAAATCAATAGTGCAATAATAGTACTCATATTAGCAGTCACAGAGGAACATTTACTACTTTAATTATAAACATCATTTCTGGCAATAAAATGTGAGTGAATACAGTCGTCTATTTCACTATAAGACCAAGTCATCTACATAAAATGTTTTTTTTTCCTTTTTCCATCCAACAACAACAGCTGACATTGAATTTTACAGTATAAATGTGTCACTAAAGCAGGCTCAAGACAAATGTAATACTGTATATCCACATTTGTCCATGCTGCTTTCTGGCCATGTATTTTATATGATCGAATGAAAGTATGTCATGAATTGCAGACACCAAGTGGCTCATCTCAGCAGACCGACACAGATGAAACTAACCGACAGACAAGCAACACTGTGACATACAGTACATATACACATTTTAATCATTTTTAGCTCCGGGTGTCACCACGATAGAATTTAACTGAAACTCTACACCGAAACAGATGACCACTTGTACAATCTAATGCAATCCAATAAAACATCTCTGCATTTTCAGTTGTTAAGTTGAAGCTGTCCGAAATGTGATAATTCTACTGTACATTATTAAGGTCATACATAAGGTCATTAAGTCATACTATAGAACAGTTTTTTAAGATGTGTTTCTAATGTTCTGGGCCCCTCATTGATGTAAATAGTGAGGCCAAAATATTAGAGACACCTTTTAACACTCCATAATGTTTAATCCAAGATGATCCAACAAAACTCAACAAAGCTTACAAAAACAACACACAAAGAAAGGAGCTGCTGTAACTGGCTGCCAGGCAATTCTAGAAATAGAAAATATATATTATGACAATTGAATTGTGAAATAACTGAAACACAGTACATTCTTGTACAATATTTTGCATTCTGCTTTAAAATTATATGGAAATATAATTTCATGCTTATTATTTTCCCAATAACAAATTATTACAAAGGAGATTTATTTAATGTTTTTTTTTTTTCTCAAAACATTTTTTTAAAGTCAGCTATTATTTTACAATGCTGTTTTTCCAGATGGCCTATATATTTCATAATTCATTCAGCAGAATGACTCTATCTGTAAACCAAAGTACACAGGGCAGAGGGAGGTATGTGATTAGCTGGACCTTTACTCAGCCATAAGCAAAGCCACAGCATATTGCTATGCAGTAGGTGGTAGTATGTACCTTGAAATATAGCTGCGACTAAAGTGTAACATTGGGTGCAAATAACATTACAGTTGTGTGACAATGTTTGTGGCTGAAATGTGAAGTGTGGCTGCATGTATTTGTAATGAAGCTGTCCCTGGTCACATCATATCACATCACAACAGTCCAGCAGTAATATTACCAAAAGCTAACATTATCACAGCTAGCCACACCCCACTAAACTCTGTTCAGTGTATGTAATGTTATGCAGTGACTGCTTGGTTAGACTTTCTATCTGCCCTATTTAGTTTTTTTAATCAGCTTTGTCGCTGGGACATAAATGTTTTTTTTTCTGTTTTCATCATGGCAAAAAAAACTTCACCAATTTGTTAGGAGAGAAAACTTTACTGTCCTCTTTACATTAGCTTCTGGAGAAGAAACATGCAGCTCTGCATCACTATTTATAGTGTTGCAGGGAGTAGTTTTGTGGATATTTTAACTGCATTAACTTCTCTGCTAACATCTGCTAAAATAAGCAGAACTAAAGGAAACTGACACCAGGCCTCCATCCCTCATGCACTCTGACCCAGCACATTGTAGCAGTACCAGTCCAGTGAGCAGGTACGCAGAAAAATATTCAATGTTTAAGGATCAGGCAGTTGGCTGCAGGACCAACCTGACAAAGTAACTCAGCTGTAAAGTTGCATTATGAAATAGTAACTTTTAACAAAATCAATTTAAAAATAAAATGCACCTGAAAGATTATTATGAAAATATATATTTTTTATATTATTGTGAACATTTTCACAATAATAACCCCCCCTTTTAAAGCAGAATCAAAATAATTCCATTATAATTAGCTGAAAAGTTAAAACTTAAATGTGTTAAGTTGTGTATATTTAATAATTGACTAATAATTGCAGTAGCCTTTAATAGTGCTTTTCATCACAGTATGCCTTGAGTCATTGGTCATATGCACTGTAATACATCAGTGACTTCTAAAGCATTAGAATGGATCTGCGTAGATGCAGTAATATGGCTCCGTAGTTCATCCTGCTGCTTTTGTTAGAAGTCACATCAGTACAAGGGAAGCAGTTCTTTTGACATACATCCTCACACCATAACACTATGTACTTCTACCAATCTGACGTATGTTAATCTTTCCCCCCTCTGTATATAGGATGTTCCACAATTATTGTATACATACTTTTGTGTACATAGTGATCCCATTAACATAATCAATACGAGATCTTGGCAAGAAATCAATGCAACTCATCAATGCAACAAAAATAAAGGTGCTCACATTGCATATTTAAGCTTATTTAAACGATGCCACAGCAAATGCATGGTGTAATCAAAGCAAAAAGTTTTGTCAACAACCAAGTAGTTTTAGTTATCCATAGTAGTGGCACCAGGAAACTTGTATGGCTCCCTTTAGAAGACACTGACAAATGATGCTTTGACGAAAAACAAAAACAGAATGATACAAAGGTAGTTACCATCACACACTACCTGTATCACATAGTGCAGTAACTGGGGCTGTGTTAATTACAATGTTATTAATTGACTACTTGTGACCCATAATGACAGCTGCTCCCAGCAATGATAGTTACCCTGTATATTTTACACAATAAAAAACACCAACAACAACCCAGGGCGAGTGCCGTGGGGGTGGGTCTCTTTCACACCAGCTCCCCTCGGTGCCGGTACAATTACCACAATGCAGCATGTCTCAAACAACCAACCAGAATCAAGTACTCAGGCAAAACAAGGAACCCACAACAGATCTGCACAACAATGAAAAAAAGAACATGATTAGTCTCTGTATCCCACCTGGTCTGCTGAATGGCAAGCTTCATTATAAAAAGCTTCCAGTCGGAAGATGGTATTTGGCTACACCTGCCTCAAAAGTGCCATGTGAGAGACTGTTCTCTTGGGCAAGTCACATTGTGCAGAAGAAGAGTTCAGCTATGTCATCTGAAAATGTTAATAAGCTAGCCTGTCTCAACAACTGGCTGAAAGAAGAGTAGACTGTATGAGTGGTTGGCATGTGGAATGTTGCATAGATGCACACTGTAGAGACTGTTCCATTTTGTTTCTTTACAGAAATTTCATTTCTAAAATGGGATTATAATAAAAATATTAATTGTTAAGATAATTAAAACCTGTTTCCTTAAACTAGTTTGTACATGCATTTCTTTATTTCAACACATTTAAAGTAAATCCTAGTATTTTAAATTTGCAATCAATTGTAATTAATCGCAGTTCATGACTGTTATTAAACAAAAAAATTTTTAATTGATTGACAGCAGTAGTAGTCACATGATGATCCTGGGTAAACAACAAACTGATGACCCGATACTCAAAAAGCTATGAATTGAAATCTAGATTTCATTACTAAAATAGTAAAAGAAAAGAACTCCAACTGATGCAATCCTTTCTAAGTTAAAAGGTCTCAGTAATGGGACTATTACATTTACTTTACATTTAGTCATTTGGCAGATGCTTTTATCCAAAGCAACTTACAGGTGAGGAACAAGACAAGCAAAAATCTAAGTTGAGGAAAAAAATATTAAAGCAAAGTGCTACTGTAGCAGCAGAGGTGTTGTTGTTACATAAGATATAAGTGCAACATTTTTAAAAATAAATTAATGTATTTGTATATAAATTTATAGGGTTATTAAGTGTATAGAAAGTTGTAGAAATGTTCTGTTTTCAGCAGTTTTTTGAATGTTGGGAGTGGGGCTGCTGACTGTGCAGAGTTAAGTAGCTCATTCCACCATCATGGGACCACAGACCTGAGGAGCTTTGCATTGGATCCAGCAGATGCCGTTTGTTGGCAGAGTGCACTGGGCAGGAGGGATTGTAGGCCTGAATGAGGGAGTTGAAGTAGACATGTGCAGTCAATGACTGTTCTGTAGGCAAAAGATGAGCTGCTGCATTTTGAATCATGTGGAGGGGTTTGATTTTACATGCCAGTTACCCAGTCAACAGGGCATTGCAATAATTGAGATGGGATATGATCAGTGCCTGCACAATCAATTGGGTTGTATTTTTAGAAAGGTAGGATCTGATCTTTCTGATGTTGTAGAGGATAGATCTGCATGCCCAAGAAACAGAGGAAATGTCTGTAAAGTTCATTTGGTGGTCAATGATCACCCCAGGACCCAATGTTGACACTGATATTGCGTTGTATTAAAGGTCTAACTGGGAAGACTAGAACTTTTGTCTTGGAGAGGTGAGCTGAAGATGTCTTTCCCTCATCCAAGCAGAGATGTCAGACAGACAGGCAATCATGTGTGATGAGACAGTTGAGTCATCTGGTGAAAAGGACAGAAAGAGGTGTGTTGTCAGCATATCAATGATAGGAAAAGCCATGTGAGTGGATGAGAGAACCCAGAGATGTAGTATAGATTGAAAAGAGAAGAGGACCAAGAACTGAGCCCTGTGGTACACCAGTAGAGAGGCTATGAGAGTTAGAAACATACTCCTGCCAGGATACCTTGAAGGTTCTGCCAGATAAGTAAGACTGAAGCTAAACCAGAGCTGTTCCAGAGATGCACAAGTCAGTGTAGAGAGTGGATTATATGATTATGTTCTTTAATTCGACTGTAGTAATCGTAGTACCTGACATGCTTTTCTCTTTTCTTATTTCATTGTTCGTTTTTTTTCTTTTTTTTTTTTGGTTGTTGTTGATTATACAGAACGAAAAATTGATATAAACCCAAAAAGAATTTACTGCAAATTGATCTCTTTCTCAAATTATCTTTCCGTCTAGAGCAGGCTGGATAAAGCAAAGGACTATCAATATAGTCTTTATTGTGGCTTCCAACAAAGCCCTTTTGAATGCTTTATGTCCACACTCCCCAAGCCTGCCATAAGTAGCCATAATCATTCATAGAGAGTTATGGCTGGTGGCTGCAACATTGCAGGCGGATGATTGAAAAGACTGTAGAGGAAAAGGGAAGAGGTGGAGAGATATGTGAGAAGAAAAATACTCAGCAGTGATGAAGGGATAAATGATGAGAACATAACAAAGGAAAACAGAAACTAAAAGACACGCCACTGCATTCTATTATGGGATACAATGTTTATCTGTCTAGATTATTGGATAGACCACTGCTTTAGCAGGGAGGGAATGTCCAAGCCTGCCACTAAAGACAGGAGAAAAAACTTTGAGATGGCACATAAAAAAATCGGCCTCAGCTACAGTATTACACAATGTGAGTGACTGTGTCAGTGAGTGGTTGCAGCAGTCAGCCACCTGTGGGTTCTCCTTCCAATTCTGGTCATTTTTCTGACCGAACATGACCCTTTTTAACAGTTACTGTTTAAAGATACTGAGATGATACTGATACAGTATACAGATACTGTGCATGAATGTTTGATTTTAATGGTTTGTTTTCCTATTTTTTGCTGCGGTATTGATTTGTTTTCTTTTACTGTTGCTAGAATACATTTATTATATACTCATAGTAATTTAAAGTTTGTCATTCTCACTTGTGAGAACTTGTTAGTATGACAGCAGGTGAAAATTTGACAGCAACAACTTGTTGACTGCTGGACACTTTATCCCAAACTGCTACTGCACCAATCATTTTTGTGACCTAGCAAAGCACGCACACTGATATTTTTGTCTCTTAAACTGTTTTTTTAATCTGAAGCAGACTAGTAAGGTCCCACTATATGTGTTTCCATTTTTGTTCAAGCATTTTCAACTTGAGACATGGAACTGATTACAGCTTTGCATTCTATATCAATACACATTTAGTTAAGCAATTTGTGTGAACACAGCTGACTATTACTTTTTCATGTGTAAAACATTTTTGATAGACTGTATGTGACCAGTATCTGACATTTTGGCTTAGTACTGGGCTTAAATCTATTTAGGAATTAACTACTTCTACAATGTATTACCTGTATTGTCAGGGTAACTGGTGTCACAATCTCCAGCCTTTTTATCATTTTGACTTTATATTATCTTTAAGCCTTCCCCATCAGCAACTTCCTGTTTCCAGGTGAGTTTGCCCTTGCTCTCTGTTCTTTTAATCAGCCTGACTGAATAGAATAGACACTGAATAGTGTCACTGCATATATAGTATAAGCAGTATGCCAACCCTGGCAGATTATTTGTTCTTGTGCTCAAGACTCTGCAGCCTGCTATTCTACCTGATATCTTACCCTATTCTCTGTATAGTGCACTCACTATATATAGTGAGAACACCCTATATAGTGCATTTAAAGTACCCCACAAAGCATTAAAAAAGTGTGTATGCCATATACAATATTTTCTGCCAATCATGCCATAATGCACTGCTCCACATTTGTGAATTTCCCACTGGGATGAATAAAGTATCTATCTATCTTTACAAATTACAGATACAGAAAATTACTTATTGCATAGCCCCAATCGTTATCTTTGATGATACAAAATGACAGTGGTTACTGAATGTCTGAAATCTCAGAGTAGACTGTTTACTACTAATGGGGAAGAAAATTTAGGCTTTGGCCCTTAGTTTTGAATTCTGTTATCTGCCTCTGACATGGATTTCTGGATTTCTCATTGTAAATAAAACATAAAGTCCATGTTATCCTTCTGCAAAGGACAGCAAAGTTTGCAACTACTGTTTATATGTCTCTGTCTACGATGTGCTCCCTCTCAGCCTCACTATGAGTTAGTAGGATTCCATTGATTTACCAGCATATTTATCAATTACCTTGTTGCTGCATCAAGAAAAGCTTCAATTTTTAGATAAAACTGTGTGTGTGTGTGTTTGCTTGAGTGTCTGGTGGACTTGGATTTGGATTGGATGGTTTGGATTTTCAGACCAGGAAACTGTGAACTGATCTTTTCTTTAAGTAACTCCTCACTCACTATGCCATCCAACCACCATGTGGAGCATGCCACCATCTTGTCTTTGGCTCAGCTCCATCATTTTGACTATACTCATTGACCTGCAGTAACCTCAATCCTCGCCACTCCACCTGCTCCCCTGGACAAGGTAAGACTCACCTCCTTGCCTCAGAGCCCACACCAGCAGCACAGGACTAAGTCAAAACAACTGGGATTGTGTTAAAAGAGCAAGTATTATTGAATAACACTTGTAGCAAGTATTTTCCTGTTCCACATTCCTGTTTCTGGTATGTTCAACCTGAACTTGGCTTTATTGTACTAGCTTCACTGTACATTGTACAGTACAATGTACAATGTACAGTGAAGCTAGTACAATAAAGCCAAGCGCATAGACACAAAATCAGCATTACTCGATCCATCATCTCAGTGAAGCAATACACAAGTGCAGTTTGCAGCCATGCCCAGGGGAAATACTGGGAGATGCACACTACAGATTAACAGCTGGCAACATATCTGTTTTGACCTGAGATAATGTAGTCAAGCCAATGAAGTGAAAATGATTAGACATAGATAAAGGGGTTGTGAGAAAGAAGGATGACGGAATGATAAAGGGATGTGCAAATGATTCAAGTGTATTGTATATGAAAAGCATATGAAAGAAATGGAAAGAGAGGGAAAAGGACACACACACAGAGGCAGGGCTTCTTAACCTAATGAGTTATTGATGTGGGAGAGACACACCTCCTCAGGGCTTCCCACTGACAATCAGATATTCATATATGAATTTATATATATAGCCATTCATTCATCATCCATTCATATATATATATATATATAGTACTCCGCCTCTCGCCCGTAAGCTGGCTGGGATAGGCTCCAGCA
>OMLM01001881.1:45175-60572 GCA_900302695.1 Helostoma temminkii | reverse complement strand
TAAAATTATATTTTTTATTAATTTTATTTTTAGTAATAAAACCCTGTAGAGTTATCAATAAAGTACTGGACTAATACAAAACTCAATGTATAAAACATTGATGTAAAATTAAATCCTGTTTTTAAAATAAATTATTTTATTTTATTTTGATGCTGAAATCAGACTGAGTAAAATCCTCATATACAAAAGTCTAAAATTAATTTGTAAACTTGATGCAATTTTCCTAAAATTCTTTATACACTCCAAAAATATTAAACTTAGGCATTCATGTACTCCTTGGAAAAAGAAGTACTAAATATCTACGCACTACCAACACTTAACATAGTCATGTGTAAATCAGTTGCTAGGAAACATCTGTAGCACTGTCCTATCATAAGCAATTGTAAACAGAATCACAGCATCACAAGCTGTAAAAGAACTACCAAAAATAACAGTATAGTAAACCTATCTACAAATTCTTTGTATGTTTTGCTTTATTATTTTCGTACTGTTCATTATGCATAAACTGTGAAACTTGATAGTAAGCAACAGAACATGCAGTATGGAAGGTGTGGGGAAGATTTGATTATATTAGCAGATTTCATACATCCATATCCAGCTGTGCTACCAAGCAGCATTTTGACCAAATATTTTCACCAAAGTCTATTAACTCTTGTATTGTTCAGTCTATAGCAAGCAAACTGTAAAGTGTTGGTTCAGTTATCTGTAACTGTTACACCAGGCAGATAGTGCATGTAAATACTTTGCGACAGCTAATCTCCATGTATATGTAGAGCAACCAGTTTTAATTAAGTGATACGCAAGTCTTCATTAATATACACAGTTATATGCAGGATTGTTGTAGTAGCTGTAGTATAGACTCAAAACCTCCATGCAAAAAGTCCATTTGAAATTTAAATTGACAATGTTCATTTTCACATACATGTACTGTTACTTTATTGTCTACACAGCACATTTAGACTTAAATTATTGAATTTATTTAATTTAAAGCAGTTGTCAACATCTGCCTTCACTGCTGTGCACATTTACCAGACACATACTGCATGTGCTGCACATTCCTTTCCAGAGACAATGGCAGCAATGTGGTGAGAGCATTAGATTAGAGAAAAGGCCTGAACATCAGGGATCTAAACAGCAAAGCAAGCAGTAGGCAGAAGGAGGTCATGGAAAGATCCTGTATATACATTGTGTGTGAGTGAGAGAGATTCTGGAATATACCACCACAGGATCTGACTCTGTCTTTCTGTTTCTTGGAGATAAAACTGCTTCTTTTTTCTATGTCCTCTTTTCTCGGTCCCTCTCCTTCTCTCTTACTCCAGATCTGGTTGCCTCGTCTCCTATCTCTCTCTCTTTCTGCCTGTCTGTCTGCCTGACCCTGCAGATATGTGAGGCGATGCACAGCCAATGAATTAGCAGAGCGGAGGCCTCAGACAGCCCTTTATGAAATAGACAGACAGATAAACAGACAGACAGTGTACAACACCATGGAGATATGAAAAACAAGAGAAGGGTGAGACACATTGGTAAATGAGTGGGATGAAAGGACAGACAGGTGGGAGAAGATGCAAGGAAACAAGGGAAGACAGAAAAAGAGGTGAGCACAATGTTCGAGGGCTGGGTGTGATAAGGAAAGGAGGAGGGAAGAGAGAATAGAGAGTGATGAGACGAGGAAGATGAAGACAGTGAGAGAAGTCGCGGGGAAGCCTGGGAGAATGTGCGATGAGTGCAGGGAGGGGGGAACGCAGGGAGAGAGAAAAAAGGAGGAGTAGGAGGCAATGAGAAGGAGGTCATCAGCGGTCTGTTTCTGCCTACATTTTGTCAGCCTCCTTCTGAAATATTCAGATGAGAAACACATACAAAGAGTGCGTTTCTGAACCGCCAGCAAACACAATGCAAGATGGGAGCACATGCCACCCAGCATACTTAACACTATGTGAAGCTCACAAGTGGTGAACCAGGCTCTGGAGGAGGAGGGGAAGAACGTTGTGCACGACACCCCTGCAGCACGCTCCACAATGGCGCATGGTTAAGGTGCAACAATGTTTATTCCAACATCTGTCTTCATTTCACAGCATTATGAGTGAAGTGATGACACCAGTAACGCCAGTAAATAGAGAATGATAACAACGGTGGTGGTAGGACTATTGTTGCCTGCTGCTGTTGATGATTTTAATAAAGATATCAGTGGTGATGATGAAGGTGTAGTTACTAATACTGACTGTAATGACGGCAATAATGAGGTTAAAGTCAGCTCAGCGAAGACGCGTTTTGGGGCGGATGCAGGCAGCAGAGCTGGCAGAGCTGCAAGCAGGATGCAGCGGTGCAGAGCAACCACAGGGTGGAAGGTTTCCTCTGTGAGACTGAGATCACACAGATGCACACAGCACTTAACAAACACACATACACCAGCATAAAATGCACCATGTGCCATGTTAAAAAGATTGAACAACAATCTTTGGATTACGCAACAAATCATTTTGCAGTGAAATGTCAAACCAAAATACAGTTTAACCATTCGAATGTGCTATTGGGGATTTAACAGATGTTTTTTGCAATATCTGCTCAACAAAAGCTAATTATAGTTTCTACTCCCAGTTATCCTTAAAATAGACTAATTTCAAACATCAGCAATGTTTTTATGTGAACAAAATTAATCCTAAAAGGATGCCAGTTCATTTGCATATTTTGGGGCTGTTATAATTTAGGTGTGTATTACTCACAATCCTGTCCAATCTCATCACATGTAGGATAAAAACAAAAAAGAAAAAGGGATTCAGCAGACCATGGTGGCATAATGATGATTTTCTTGTGCAAAAAGTGCATATTGTAGTGTTTTAGTGAATCATCTTTTTAATTACCAGTTTTAATGTAATTAAATATCAATAAGTTGATTCATAAACAATGCTTTTAGTGTGAAAATATCTTACTGTGGTAACTTGGTATTGCTTAAGTGTAACCTGATGTCAATTATGTTTCACAGATGACATTTAGATTTACAGTTTCATCTTAAATTACATCACAAGTTATTCACAAGTGTAGATTGTTCACGTTTTCAGTACTCAAGAGATGCTGCTTCAGCTTCCTGTTTTGTGTAGCTCTTAGTAAAAGAGCAGAACTGCCTTAACTGACTGAGCAAACACTGTGCAGCTTTTGAGAGTCTGAGTGGATATGCAGAATAATGAGGTTAACCTCAGCATTTCTTAGGTAATTCTATGGTCATCTAAAATTTAAGAAATTCGCCCACATGCTCTTCTTGTGTATGGAGGTAATCTCTCATTCACAGTAAGACATTATTACATTATTTAGCATTTGTCAACGAATGATCTCTCAACCAGAATTAAGCACGAATAATAGTTCTGGAGTTTTCTAGCTACATAAAACCCCCACTAATACAAGATATTTCACTGGAAATTTAGCTGATGTCCTCGTACAGGATAACAGAAAGTGGGGAAACATTTCAATAAGGTTGAATTCTTCAGTGAACTAACTTCTGTTTCAATTTTTCCTATTATTGAAAGTAAAAAAGGACATGTATACTAGCTCTACAACAGTATGTTAATTCTTATGGGCATCATTCATTGCTGGTTCATAAGATGTTTGATCTGATCTGTTGATCTGTTTTGTGTACTACTACATTAAATAGTTATTCATTACAGTTATGCATCAAATTTTATTTCAGAGGCTACATGATAAACATACATGCCAGTATGACTTAAACATTCCAGGTGTATTTTTAGTCCTTCGGAACTTGCAAGAAATCATCGTTTAAAGTTTTGTCCACATAAAATCTAGTGATCATTGTATGTACATCCATGCTGACACAGCAAACTGAAAATTCTAATGACTGATTTTACATACTTTAAACTCCACAACAACATACTTCACATCCCCAGTTCCCTCAAACTGTAGTTCCAATACAGAGTATGATAATGGCCTCAGCAACACAACTGCTATGCATGAACCTTTTAAAACTAAATATTCTGTGGCAGCAGGACAGCAGCCCATGTATTTACTACAGTGAGTTTTGCTCAGTCGTTCTTATCTGTTGTCTTTCAGACAAGAACTTGATGGAAGACTCCTAAGAACTGATGCTAACAGCTAATGTGCAAGTTGGAAGTAATTTATGAGCATATCAGCCCTAAAACTAAATAAATGTCCAGTAGAGTTACATTTACTACAAGTGCAGAAGTGACACTACAGAGTGTAGGCTGTCCGTGTTTTGGAAATGGTAATAAATGCACCTGCCTTTCTGACAAGCATTAGCATATAAAAAAGTGATACATTAGTCAAACCATTGTTTATTTATTTATATATTAATTAATATTAATAAATAATAGATAAATCAAGAATTAACCACAGAATTTTAGTAGATTGCTAAAAATATCAGTACAGAAATATCAAACAATGCTTGACACCGACCCTGAACAATGTGCATTTTTGAAAACTTAAAAAGGATTCTCATGTTGGAAACAATGCCCAGATTTTGCATTACATAATCCACATTATCATTTCTGAGAACTATTTCATTTGTATATCGTTTCAAATTAGGCAACAGTTATTATAATAAGCTTGACAACATATGTTACTGATGAAATTTTCCATTATAATTTTTCACCACCTTGAGTAGCACAAACAAACTTATATTCTTGCCCTTTACTGTAAATTACAGCAATGCCAGAGTTACCAGGGATCAGCATCTCAGAATCCGGCATATCCATCTAGTAGGTAGACAGAACTATGGGTGTGTGAAAACATCTGTTTTTGTGATCAGGTGAACTATTATCTATTCATTATGTGTTGTAATTACACAGTAGGTCAATGTAGTATTTATTTATATTTCAAAGAAGTAAATTTTTCCCAGCTCTACATCTTATGACATTTTTTTTAGATGTGACTTGTAAATTACCAACTATTTATACTTTCTACAGTCAGTATGTCAGTGTCTATATGACCTGGTGGTCACTCTGAGAACAGCTCTTGCATCTCTCCAACCAAGGCTGACTGTACTTATCACAGAAAGACTCCCCAGAAAGCCCCTTTTCCCCAACCAACATTGGATTAACAAAGCCAGCCTCCATGCAATTTTCCTAATTGTAGTCTGAGATTCACAAGGCTGATACATCCCTGTTGAGCGCAGCTTTCGCTCTGTGTCATCACATTAGGACAAATCCAACTAAGTAATTATTATCAGTGGAGAAACACCAGATATATGCAGCATATATGTGTATGAAGACGTGTATAGCACTACTCTCACTCAATGTATAAACTAAATTACCTTAACACATACAGTTTAAACAATAAAAAAAGTTATAGGCTAACAATCCTCATTGGGCATTTTGAAGTATTTTCAGCTACATAATCTCTTCAGCACTAAACTTCCACCACCAATCTACCTCTTCCAAATCAATCTATCATGCTATTTGAAAATAGCTCATCAATGCACACATCTTAATCTGTGATGGACAGAAATAAATGGTGTATAAGGGAAAAAAGGAGGGGAGCATAGAGGACATCAAGTCTTCCAAATATTGTGAAACAAGTTCATCAGAGGCCCGGACTACAGCACATTACAGCTGAGAAGGGATGAGAAATCACATCATGTCCATAGCAATCTCTGGCCCCGCGGGACACTGCTGCACTGTGCATAACAACACGAAGAGATGGGGAGACAGAGGAGAAAAAAGTGTGAGAGAGGGAGCCAGAGAGTCAGTGGGAGGCATTGGTTGGAGAGGAGGGTATAGCTTAACCCTCTGACATTTTTGCCATCAGCTGCAATGCCTATCTGTAAGCCTCACACACACACTCTCTCTCAGGACTAAGTCCTTATACGAGCACTTGGAAATTCAGTTTGCAATTTAGTGCATATCCCAAAGTGACCTGTTACAGTCATATAACACATCAAGTGAACATAACCTGCTGAGCTATTTGTCCTGGACTAAAATTCTAATCTCATAAGCAGGAACAAATATGATTTGGAGTCTGCTTAAAGCTCCTGGTATCTTCCACTTAATGAGTGAGTGTAATGACAAGTAAAGGGTTATGTCTAAGTGACAAACATCATTGTGGTTATTATTGCTAGTTAACACCAGTGTTAATAAATAAATGAAAATAAATAAATATGTAAATAAAATGTATTTGGTTTCTTTTGTTTGATGTTTGTTTTCTAAGATTAAATATGGATAATATAATTATGGCTTTATTAGTTTAGTCTTTTCTTGAGATTTCTTGACTTGACAGAATAATGTTGTCTTATCCTGATGTTACTAAATATTTACCATATACATTTTTTGTCAAATAAAGGTTTTATGTCCTTATGTATACCACAAAATTACATTGTTATTTATATAGATAAATCATGTACTGTTTATTACAGTATACACTGCCCCTGTTTAATCTATTATTACAATCTTGTTTGTGCTTATTGAAATATAATTATATTGATATAATGATGAGGAAAAAATGAAAATCTTTGTTAAAAGCTAAAATACACTCTAAAATACACAAACATTTGTAAAATCCACTCTCTTCTATTCTCAGCAGAGGAGAGTTGGCAGAGCCACTCGTGTTGCTGTTGGGCATAAAGAATCGTTTGTTTTATCTGTTCCACACCCAATCGTGTGCCTATGATGTCCTTAAATGGCAAACCTTGTGTTGTTTTATTTTTAGAGTAACACAGGATTTTGACATTTCACTTGTTTGCCTCATCCTGTGTCGCATG
Organism: Helostoma temminkii; assembly: GCA_900302695.1. Taxonomy (NCBI): domain Eukaryota; kingdom Metazoa; phylum Chordata; class Actinopteri; order Anabantiformes; family Helostomatidae; genus Helostoma; species Helostoma temminkii. The sequence goes on along the minus strand of OMLM01001881.1, from coordinate 53,854 downwards.
GTGAAATATTTCCACCATAAAACAACAAAGAAAATCCCAAAGGTTGCCCAACAGATTTCTTTGTCTCTCTGAGATTTGGGTTGGATGCGTGTGTGTTTAAACTGCTGAGAGCAGGATGTGCAAATAGCATCAACACAAATGGGGGATTAATGATAAAAAGTGATAAATTAAATTCTGTTAGCGTGCATACTGTGTGTCGAATGGGCGCCCAATGGCAGCATGTACTCTTGCGTGTATGCAAATTTAAAAACCTGAGGGACAGTTTGTGTTAAGAGGCTGTACGGGTTAAGCTAATAAAATAAGAAAAACGGACTGGATACAAAGTTCTGTCTTTGCTTTCCGAGTGTACAGAGAGCAGTTCCACAGAGAGAGACTTCATAAGCTGCAAATACAGTATAGTGCTGATCCCACAGACTCAGGCAAGGCAAGACCCTATTTTCCTCTCACTTGACTCGGCTTAATTAACCAGAATGAGTCAGAAGCAACATTCAGGATTTAAGATTTATCCTTATGGGATTGGGGATCTCTCGCTCTCTCTCTCTCTCTCTGTCTGTCTCTCTCTCACTTTGCTGCTGTCTCTCTGTCTCTCTGTATATAGTTGATTTCAGTGCTAACTTCCTGCTCATTACTTTAATGATGGTGCCACTGTGAGCTTATGCTCCTCAGTGTAGTTTGCTTTGTAGCACAGCAGTTTGGGAGTAGTGAATGCACACACATGTGCATACACAAACTAATGCTTACAGTGACAAAAAAATCAAATGAAATCAGCATCCCACACATGAATTATGTATGTGTTGTAGCAAAAAAACTTCCAGTATGTATCAGTTTGTATGATATGACACCTGTAGCGATTTGAGACCATGCATGCACACATTTACCACCAATAGAGGAGTTAATGACAGCAGGAAAAGTAAAAAGCTTGGTAAAGAACATGTTTTTCCTCTGAAGTATCAGCCCAACTCGCTACATAAATGTAATACAGAGAAAGAGTCTGACAGACAGATATATCCAACCCCAGCTCTCGGCTTTTGCTTTAGATGCATTATTCATCTGTGTGCCAATTTGGAGGAACCCTCCCTATCCCCCAGCTAGCACCAAAAAGTGAAGAAGCGAGAGAGAGAGAGAGACAGGCAGACTAGAGAGAAAGAAGTCACAGCAAGAACCTTAAAAAAAGAAAAAGACAGAAAAAGAGAGAAGAGAGAGAGAGAGAGGAAAACACCAGAACAAAAGAATGAGGGAGACAGATGCAGAAAAGCGAGAGCAGGAACAGCTCAACCCTCAGCTGCAATGTACTGAAACATGCAAACAGGATTTCAAATGATCCAGGGAGACTTCTCCCTACATGTTTTGATATTCCCAGCTCTGCTTGACTTGTCTGTGCAGAGCAGATTAATGATGATTTCCACACTAAAGACTCTTAACCCTGTCGAAAACACAGAGGGACCAAAGACCACAGGCCCGAAGCTCACTTAATTTAGCCTGAAACCAAAATGTGTGTTGTTGCTAAATCTCAGTCACACACACTGCAATGTGCACATCAGTGCATCCACACTGTCAAAGACATGTAAGCACTTTTATAACTGCACGATCATGCTGGAACTCATTTGTGTTCATAGCACACTCCATCATCATTGCTATTTGTCTATCTGTCATTACTATCTATCATTACTCATCTGTTACCAGGTCAAATAACCTTCGTAATGACAGGATGATCTCAGCAACCCTCCCAGTAAACCACATTCATGCTGTTAGCTGCTGAAGCTTTCTACTGTGGGACAGCCTGCCCCAGATTTAACCCCAAACACTCGACTTCTGCCTCATCCAGGTTTGTTATGTAGCTGTCACATGTATAAGGAAGATCTCTATAACATCACAATCCGGTAGAAGATAAAGTGGTCACTCATAGCAACACCTCTACACCAGGATGGATGTGTGCGTGTCTGAGAGGGGAGGAGGAGGAGTGGGGTTGGTAAATGTGTGGATCAGTAGGATTGCCGTTTAATCTGCTGCTGTCTCCCCGTAACACAGCTCTGAGCTTTTAGACTAAAACAGCTGGTTGCAGGTCTACCACCAAGCCCATGTTACTGACCAACAGGCTACTTTTGGATCTGGACACTCGTTAACTTCACTATTAACTTTGCCTAGCACTAATACTGTACCATATTGCCTCTGTGTTTCAAATCTTAGGTGTGACATTATTGCAGCCCTACTACTATGTGATAATTCTACTGTAGCGTTATGAAATAGCATAAATGAACACTGCTGCTTTGTAGGGCGTTGGCTTGCGCTCCTCTGCTGAAGCATCTGTCAAACTATAGAGCTGCTCTGAGGATTCGCCTGTCAGATTTAGCCTTATTTGTCAGCTTGCTGTGATTCTGCTCCCTCAGCGTTGTCATGTCGTCATTCAGATTGCTCCAGAGGGCTTCGCTGAGTTGCCCACACAGAGAGTCTATGTGAGACCTTGATTTACATCAGGTCAGTCCATACGGAGACAGACATAATGTTGAAGCTCTACCAGTAATACTAGTTATGAGAATTTAACTGAGAAAATTTCCAGAGGTGCTGTCATCACGATCAAACTGGGTTGTAAAATAGGTCTCAGTCTTGTAGCACTGACAATAAATTTAAATAAAATTCATATTATGTTATGTAAACTCCAGTCTTACAGGGAAAATTGGCACAATTTGTTTTATACTACTTAATACACTGTATCATTAAATTTAAAAATCATATTTTATGTAAATACAATACAAACACCTTTCAATAATGCCATACAACATCTCTCCTACTGATTATCCACAAAATTGTGAAATTTTTGAATGAGCACTATCAACAAGCACATAAGGTTCACAAAAGTAAGGTTATTTGTAGATTGGTTGTGCTGTGTTGTATTAAGATGGTACCTCATAAACCTCATAAAGACCGACTGTGCTTCAGGGTGTGTGTTTTGTGATCATAATCAATATAATTCTCTTGCATAAGATGGACTCACAAGCAAAAAGAGCCACATACTCTCTCGAATAATTTCCATCAGTCCACAGAAATCACTATCACAAGCCAAGACTCAAAATCATGTCCCCTTAATGTCATTTCACAAATGTTAAGATTCAAGTTCTGCAGTTTGTAGCTTAACATAAGTCCATAAATGTCACAAGCACAGTGCAACACATGATAATTTTAGGATTACAAAACCACAAATGTCAGACAAGCATGAATGCCAGTAGAAACACACAAACACATACACGTGCAGACCCACATGGCAGTGCTAGTTCCTTCAGGTCTCCAGTGGCGAGTGATGTTTTCACACTAGTGTGGGGAGATTGCTATTTCTGCACGGAGCCAGATAACTCAATTATTCATTGCGGATGCTGGTGCTCTTACTTTACCTCTTTAAAGAAGGGGGCGGGTGTGTCGGCGTGTTCCACATGTGCGTGTCTATGTGAGCATCTGAGTGTGCACACACGTGTGAGGAGACCTCCGACAGAAGATGAGCTGCTGACATGCCACACCAAACAGTAGGAGAGGAAAGAGGCGAAAAAGGAAAAGGAGCTGTCATAAACATGGCAATCAAAGCAATATGAAGCGGGAGGTGAGGATCAAAGAGCACAAGGAGAAGAGGGAAGGAATTAGTTCCCTTATCTTCTCTCTAAGCTCAACCGAGCACCTTCCAATCCTCTCTAGTTCAATAAATGGTTACAAAGAAAAAGACTTTTTGAATTACCAGCAAAACTGAAACGCTACTGTGGTCTTCAACCTCTCTGCACAAGCGAGTATTTTAAGCAACTTGTACAATATTCCTCCTGCTGACTCAAACTAAAACACATTTCTAACCTGTTATTGATAGGCCATACTTGTTATCCTCGCCACACATACTGTATGTCATATGTTGCCAATCTTTGAAAATGTGCAGAACACATATGGCCTGGGTGGATTCACACACACGACATAGATGTATTCTACAGTACGTGTTGGGTTTATAGTTAGAATCCTGCTTAGCCAAAGAGTTTCACACAGTACATTGTAAAAGGCCATGGCACAGTGTGCGTGCTGCCATCGGTCTACAAACAGCTGCTGAGTGCTGCCCCTAGAGCACATTCATCACCCCTGACACTCCATATGGAGTCTTAGGAAGTCCTAAACAAACACCTTACACACACAGCCTTTAGACATAGACATTATGTAAACATATGCAAATGTACAAGACCAAGACAAATGTTCACACAGAAATTCAGGATATAATAACAATGTAGAACTGGTTACATGAACATACACAAATACACATCACCTGTGTTTAATTTCATGTCAGTCTTTCACATAAAATAAGCGAAAATGTGCACATATAGAACAGCCACATACCTCTAAAGCAGAGATAGGACTGGCAGCCTATCTCTGCTTTGTGCTGCTGTCTTTATTTCCCTGAGGACGACTCCTGAGAGCCAATTGGAGCAGTTACACATGTCGACACTTCCATGCAACCATTTACCACAGCACACCCACCCAGTGGCTCTTTTCATCAGGTTTATAGTTCGTACAGACATTTAGACACTGTGTGAATGCAGCAAATTCACAGAAACACTCATACAGACAAACTTAGCTATCTCACTTTGACAGATCACATTCTCACACATGCAGTAACACATACTTCCTTTCACTTTAATCTTTAGGGCTGGCGGAATCTGTGGGTGATTTATTTCAAACCATTCACTTGGGGGGTTACAGGACTGAGCTAGTGTTGACAATTACATTGACAATTTGTGAATCCACCCCTTTATCCCACGTTTGTCTGACTATGCATTCCTGTTGGAAGCAAGTGAGGGGCAGAGGGGGAGTTGGGAAGTATAGATGTGGGAAGAGAGCGTGTGAGACACTGGAAGAATTAATCGGCGCTGTAATGAATATATACTGTAAGTTAGCATACTGTCTGTAGCACACACCCCCATGGTTTTAGGTGAGTCACTCTCTGCACTTGCAAGCTTGCATCCAATCTTACAAACCTCAGTATGCAACACAGTTTCTGTCTATGTGTGTGTGTTTGGGTGTGTATATTTTAGCAAACCCTGCAGAAAGAACAACACGTACCCCAAATGACCTGTAAAAGCTAAGCTCTGACACAACAAAGCTACAGAGTGACACACCCCTCGACTGTCAATTTAGCATCTCCCACATACAGCCCAGTACTACATACCATCCAGATGACTGTGTCTAATTTTCACTGGAGCTTCCATTTCCATTTGAAAGGTGGTTAGTGCCCATTGAGCAATGTTATCGTGACTGTGCAGACAGAGAGAAGCTGCACTGCTCCTCCCTGCTTCAGATGAAGAAGCCATCGATTTGATTCAGTCTTAAAAGCCAGGTCAGCCTCAACAATGGCAGCTTATGGAAAAATCATTACCCCAGGTGAATTCTGAAATGTTAACCTACATGCATGTTTGCCATCACTCTCCCTCTCTCTGACTATCCTACACAGCACCACAGATGGAGAGGAGACAGGAGAGAGCTCTGTGGGTTGCTTCTCAATGGAGTGTGCAGGCTCCTCTCTAGGTGAGTCATGCTGCCTTTCTTTACACTTCTTGTCCAAGGCCACCTACCTTACACCTCCACTCAAGCAGAGCTACTGCCATCTTACTACGCCCGCTCATCCATTACACTACTCACAGCCTCTGACACAGTGAAAAAGTCACAGATGACTAATATGATCTAGCTAAAATGCCTGCTGCTGCAGTGAAAAATTTAAAATGTATTACTTATATTAGTTAGTAGTCATTTAGCAATTTGAGTGATCTTAAATGTTAATAATAATGATATATTTGCTGTGGTTAGGGTGGTTAGCTTACTATTCATGGTATGTAGAGCCATCAGTCCAAAAGTCTTAAAACCAGCGCCACCAAGAAGGAAAAGAGGTAGTACATTTATTTTGGCATATGAGCATCTATTCATATAAACGATTATATATGAAACTGCAAAAATGTCATTAATTTAATCAATTAATATTATGTCAAATAATATTATATCACTTTTCAGACACACATTTCAGAAAAATGTCCCTCATGACGTAAACTGGCATCTTCAAATGACTAGGCAGAAAAAACGCAAAAGAAGCAGGAGCACTATGATTCTATACCGATTCTTTTCCACAAGAAAACCAGGGGCTTAAATGCTGATTTCACTCTAGCGTTTGTTTTATATTATTTCAAAAGATGTATTGGATTTTATTTTAGTCGGGCCATATTTATTTATTTTGTTGTTGTATTATTTGTTATTTTTTATAATTATGTTTAATTTTCACTGTTCCCAGAAAATATCTATTTAGGAATTTGTGCTATCAGACTGGCTGGAGGCACATTATGTTCATGACCGTGAGAGTATGACCACAGAGACCAAAAGTTTGGGTGAACATGTGTTGCATTCTGGCTGGTAGTGAAATCCCTGTTTGAGTCTGGCAAATTTGCTTGGTTCTCAAGATTTTTTCAGAAGGCTGCACTAACTGACGTCAAGCGATGTGGAAATCCATAACTGGCGTCCAATTTGGGCTTCTTTGGGCTCCTACAGCCACGTAGTACACTGTCCCGCCCACCCTCTTATAGCCCCACTGCTACAGCTCTGCTCACTGCTAGCACTAGTTCGAATATTTGTGCAGAGGTAATTATGTCTTGCAGAAAGTGTTTAAGGCTGTGAAGGAAAACTTAACTTTTTCTATAGACGAAACCATAAAACAACAATGGTTATAGTTACCAGCAAAAGACAGACTATATTTTTTATTGAAAAAACATTATATGATATATACATTATATGATGTTATCATTTTATTTAATCGTAATTGTCTTTTTGATACAGATCATCTTGTACTTCTCACTGCTCTGGAAATTGTATATTTGATGTGGCTTGTCAGGTAGCTGTGCTAAACACATGATTATTTTAATAATACCAGTTTTCTCAACAGGTCTTGGTGATTTCAATAAATGAAACATCGCAAGGAGCAAAAATTACATCACATGAACTGCACAGTATGGAAGAAGCAAATTAAATCAGCTATTTCACTTGGTGTTTGGCCAAGGCCATGACCTTGCACGTTTGATCACAGTAAGATGTATGTGTGTGACCATGAGAATCAGGTTAATATAGTGTAGGGGTTCTGCTAATTGTGTTTGTGCACTATTTGTTAATTGGGTTAGCAAAGATTACGTGACAGCTACCATGCTGACAGACTCAGCTTGCTATCGATCAGATGGGTGAATGAAGGGAATAAACACTGCAGGTGCTTTCATTAAACAAGTGCAGGCACAAGTAAACACAGTGAAATGCACAGACACACGTGTCAGATTACACTGCGACACCTCATTCTGAAATAAAATAAAACCCAATAAAATAAAATTGTAGAAAGTAATGCTGGGTATTTACAAAAGTGATACTGAATAGCTAAAAAAATGTGAATTTGTGTGTCTAAGTGTGTTTGGATGAATGAGAGAGAAAGAGAGTGTGTGAGAGAGAAAAAGACAGAGACCACTTGGGACCTCAGCTCTCTTTCATGTGGAGATGAATACATAAATAATAAAATTACTGTATCATCAAAAAACCCAAAATAGTCCCAGCTCTTCTCTCAACAATATACACACAAAGTTACATATGTTCTTCAAAGTTATGTTCGCTGATAACAGTATTCAACTTTAATAATCTAAAAGGAGGACAAGAATATCTTTTGTGCATCAGGTATATAAGAGTGAAGTAAAATGGCCTACAGAGACAGAACTCTTCCTGACTAAAAATGTCATTTTGCAATACAAAAAGTAAAAGAATAATTGTCAGTGTGTGGTTGTGTATCTTCAGTCTTTGATGCGCTGCATGCTTCTGTAGCTCTCCATTATCTGATGGAAGGTAGGTGCAATCTGCAAGGTGTCTGGGGAACGAAGTACTAAATAAAGATATTTTCAAGGTTTTCAGGCACCATGAAATCTCAACCCTAGTTGTGTCACTTCGCTTCCCAACTTAACACAATCTGCTACCTCCTAAAATAGCTCAGTGTTTCTCTGAAGCCAGGCTCTTGACTTAACACGAAGATAGACAGATAGAGTGCGTGCTGCAAAAAAACTTTGTCAACACGTAAACCACAACATCTACGCTGTGACAGGCGCACACACACACGCACACACACACACACATAGAACACGATCTGGAGAATGTTTTTTGTGATCTTGCTATGTAGTATGTGACAGACGCACGCATACATTACACTGCTTTTGTTCGATATAGGAAGATGACACACCTGTGATTGCCTGTAAATGACCTGACCTGAATGTTTTTGACACTAGTACTCATGTAAGAGAAATTCCTTAATGTTCTAAGTTGATGACCATAATCTAATTGCATCACCTGCTTATGTTTTGACTCTATTCTTGAAAGCAGGAGGCAGCCTCTGGAGTGGAGTTGAGCTGATGTGATCTCTCTTTCCACAAGCCACTCTTATTAAGCAGCACCACTAAAAGCCTGAGGATTCTCTTACTAAACTAATCAATAAAGGATCTGCCTTGCCATGGTCCCTGGAGCCCTCGACTCCACCCTTCATTCTTCCTCCAGCTTTCACTGTCCCTATGGTCTCACTCATTCATGGTAGGTATTAGTGTGGGGTGCATGCCTTTGTGTGTGTGTGTGTGTGTGTGTGTGTGTGTGTGAGTGTGTGTGTGT
>OMLM01001881.1:20275-36139 GCA_900302695.1 Helostoma temminkii | reverse complement strand
TTGTAAAAAAAAAAAAAAAAAAAGTGCAGTGCTTCTCCTGAAACTGGACAATGTCTCATCGCAGCCACCAGATGGCGCCACTTCTCCGCCAGAATCAGCAGCAGCTGATTTTAACCCTCCTCAAACGAAACTCATTAAACCTCTCAGCTGCCTGTAATAATCGTTAACAAACACTAGAGTTATTATTTCCGCACAAATAAAAGCCTGAAATGGTCTTTGTCGCCGAAGCTTTAAATGCCTTTAGAGTTTTAAATTAGCTTAATAGAAATGGATTCAGTCACCATGACGATAAATTAATTCCCTCTCTTAAAATGTTTTGAACCGACTGACGCACACACACACACACACACACACACACTTGTCTGCAAAGCTACACACAGCTGACACAGGGGATAGTCAGCCCGGTGCTACACCCCACACCACCGCCTCCCACTCTCCTCCTCCTCCCCTTACCCACCGCCTCGCAGCCATCCACCCAGCCAGTCACCTCAAGTGCGACCGGGCGGCTGGAGCGAAGGCAAACAAACAGACCCAGAGCGGCTTGAGTGATCCTGTCGTGGCTTTTGGCTCAGTAAATAGATACCAGAGTAGAAGAGGAAGAGGATGGGACACCGGTGTCTGAGTCAGGACTGAGGGTGGTCGGCACATTTTAGGATCCTCCGACCCGTTTCCAAGTCCTTTTCTCCCGACACAGTCACGTTTTCAGCGCTGACACAATGGGCTGCTGCAGCGGGAGGTGCACCCTCATCTTTATCTGCACTTTACAGCTGGTGAGTTCATCCCTACTCTTATATGTGTCATTTTAACAAGTTATTGACATCATAGTTTAACAATTTTAACGCATTTTAAAATAATTAGAAACTGCTTTACCATTTTATGTCCTTTTTAAAAACTTTAAAGTTACACGTGTTGGATGCAAACAAGTAATAACAGTTACAGAAACATCAGCACGTTCAAAAACTTCTATAACTTATACAAATAAGTCTCCACGTTTTGATTTGTAGATGTTCTGTGTTGTGGCCATTAAAAAAAATGAGTAGTGATGTTTTGTATTTACTTCAGTACTGACACACAGGACATGTGGTGCTGCTGGTGTAAGGAAGTCTGGTCAGCACCAGCAGCTTCCAGTAGAGGACAAGTGATAGACAGTACTGGAGTAACTGTGTGACACATGATCAAAGTGCACCAGCTAATATATGTATCCATATAATTAATATTGTAATGATGAGCTAATATATAGACTACTCAATCAGGACAACGTTCACAGCCCATGTGTGTATTCCATGGTAATATTCAGAGTTTCTGTTGTTAAGAGACGCCTGCTAATACATTTATTTCCTCCACCATAAGATTTGAGGGGTTTTCTCGTCAAACCCACTGTGTCTTGGGAAGTGCTGATCCACAAAAAACAACAGATGCTGAGCTTGATGGAACATTTCAGTTTCCGTTCAGTGAAGTGTGGATTGTGACATTTTACTGATGCAACCATTCGGTCTCGGACCGTGCTTCCCATTGACTCGCAGGCCAGCTCGCCTTTGCTGCTATCCCCGAGTAGAGTTTACTTGACAGGGTGTGAGAAATGTTATTTATGGCAGTATTAAAACTGAGCTTGCTCATGCCATAAGCCCCCAAGTAAATGCAGCTTTAAACAGCCAAGAGAGCAATAAAATCTTCTCTAGACAAAGGGTCAGATGGGAAAGTTCTGATATATTATAACATGCATGGCAGAATGCAGAAAGAAAAATGTAACACATTATAAAAGGAAAGGATGCATGGCATTTAATATCATCCATAAGTGTTTGAATTTAAGTAAAACCGCCAGGCTCTTTGTTTTGTCTGCACTAATCTACTGGTTTCTGGCTAATGCTAAAGTTCATATGCTAAAAAATGATAATCTAGATTATAAATGAATTGAAATAAGGAAAATGTTTGTTGCAGTTTTTTCTTCCTGCCATTGAATGAATTCTATCTGCCTCCGGCCTTAGTTTCCTGCTACATTTTCCCCACATCATCCTAATAGAGAGCTGGTGTGCAACGTTTGTGTGTATGTTTCATTTCTCTAAATTCATTAGATGTATGAAACAGAGAACGCTGAAGTCTGTGCGACTCAGGTCACAGTGGTCTCAGTAATGTTCTGTGACTTACTCTCTGATGACAAACAAACACAGAAGGCTACAAACTCACCTAGAGGGACACACCTGTTTTTCCTTCCCAGGCTTTAGACCTTTTTGCCTCATTAGAGAGAAAGAGGTTGACAATTTGTTAAAAGGTTTATAAAACTGTCAGCAGGCTGCCTAAAAAGTCCCTGAACACTCCTGGAAATGGCTTTATTTTCCCCTGGTACTATTTCTGGATGATGTGACACTTCCTGTCTGCAGAAACCCACACTCACACATACACACATCTCTGCACTTCTAACGAGTTTAACCTGTGAAGAGGAGCTGCATTAAACTCTTCAAAGGTCATCACGTTGTAGGCATATGTGTTTATGAGCGTGCGTGTGTGTGTGTGTGTGTACATTTGCGTGCTCGCATGAATATACATGTGTGCCCGCGGAGCAGCACGAGGGACTTCCACTCTCCCCTGGCTCAAACCTATGCATTGACAATGAGCCAGGATATTCCCAGTCCATTACAGGGTAAAACTACCATTAACAAAGCAACATACCCTGCTCCTCAGATGTAAAAATAGCCCTCGTGAACCACTGTGTGTGCTAATTAGCCAAGCAGAGTGCTTTGATCAAACCTCTTTTGGCATCTCGGCCATCCCCTAATTGAATTGTGGTGCGCTTTCCTCATCAACAGGCCGAGCGGTGGGACTCGTCTCTGTAGGACAGAAGGCAACAGATAATGAGCCTGTATTGATCGAAACGCCTCTGTTCCCTCTTCCCTCTGTGGCCTAACTATTCCAGACAGTAGGGCTGGATGGTTGTCAGTACCCCGAATGGCTGCAGAGAACGGCAAGCACAGGAAAGAAGCCCCGTCTCCCTAATGATTTGTTTGTACTCAGAGACACAGTCAAGCTCGTTTTTGTCTCAATGGGTTGGTCATTTGAGGTGTTGACCTGAAGCTGAACTGGCATGGAAGCATTTTGATTGGTCGCAGGGGCCGAGTCCAGACGCACTGTGAATGTCAGCAACTGGCCGTGAGGAGAGACGTGGTTGCAAATGGAGCTGATGGTTAATGCGGCTCTCTGGACAGTAAGTGATTGATGAAGGAGGCCTCTTCGTTAGTCATGGTGTTTTTTTGGGAAAGGGCAAACAGGCAAATACACACAAGTACCCACACATAATCACACTGAACAAGGTTAATGAGCTCAGAACTCAACCCTGACCCTGAAAATTCCTGGCCATAACAGTGCTGGCAGCACAGACGGAAGCAACCTCACAGAGACACAGACACTATTTCATGAGCCCTTCCTCACACACACACACGCTGCTGCACATTCTGAGCTGTGAGTTATAGGTTAGTAGGTCTAGAGCTCAGTAAAGATTACAGCCTTTGTATGAGGGAGGACGGGCCTCTCACATAATGAGAGAAATGACGAAAGGACCTGGAACGCGTTTCATTTGATTTCAGACAAGGAAAAGAAATAAATGTCCATCTTGTCATCTGTGCAGTAAATGGCTTGAAAGGACAAAGTGCCGTCCGTGTGGTGACCCACAGTGCGTAGCAGCAGAGATATGCAGTTTTACCTCACATGTATAAGTATAATATCTTTGAATCACACGCTCAGTTCTTATAACACAACTGGAGAATATACTAACTTTGTAGAGAACGCTTCAGAGAGGACAACCGAGTTCAACCTAAATCCTTCCAACAAAGTTTCAGGGGAGAAGCAGAGTCCTTCATTGTGAAGAGCATTATCTCTAAAAGCATGACATCATGTCTTGGCAGGCATCACGTCATCTCCCACACATTACAAAGGATTTATTCTGTTTTCCCTGCTTTCACTGCGAATTCATTTGCTTTATGGAAGCATGAACGTTCAGATTTCCTGTTGAATATTCATGAACTCAGAGATGCTGGATGCCTATGAACACAATCTCTCGCCCCAACTCGCCAGTCTACACGTGCATACACCACTGGTCCGTAGCTATAATATTGACGCATTGCACGGCCATATTTAAGAATAATTACTGCAGCTGGGACAAATTGCATGGCAATAAAACATTGTAGTTCGTGGGTGTGAGAGTTACTGTTTCTGCATAATTCTTTAGTGTATGTTTAGTTCCAGAGGTGTTATATCAAAACCTGTTCGCTTGTGATGTGTAATAGCTATTCTTGGCAGTTCAGTATCTAGACAATTTCAGTTTTATCGGTTACAGATGCTACAGATGTGTGTAGGATAACTTGTTTGGTGCTTTGGTGAGTGCACATGTGTAACTTCTTTAAACTACCAGTGTGTGTGTGGAGCGTGGAGTGATCAATGATAATGAACTGTATTTCCTTGGCACTGCCAGTTTGATGGAAGAGATAGCACAGCAGGAATGGAGTGGATGGCCACAGCTCTTTTATCTCTCTTTTTCTCTCTCTTTGTCTTTGTCTTCACCTTTCTGGGCCTGCTATTAAGTTTTCTAAAGCCTCTCTGGACAGTGATTCATATCATGGTGAGCAGAAACACATCTTTTTTACTGTTTTATTTGGCTTACGCAGATGATGGAGGAATAACAAACCACCAAATGTGGATTATCAATGCAGAAACAAAACGTGGTGTCTGTGCGTGTTAGACACAGAGATGGGCTTCATATAAGCTAAGTGTTTTCACATACTGTGTGCCAAGAGCAATATACCTCCAACTATATTCACCACATGTCAACATATTTAAGCCTAAATTTTTTAAATAACAATTTAAGTTGTTTTGTAGAAGCAAAGTCAACTGTAATTTTAAAACAATTTCTACTAAAGATGATCTTCCTAGCTGATCTCTCTCCCTGACTAACCCAGTGTTTTGAGTTTAAAAAACTATACAATACAACACTGTAGTCACAAATATGAATGTTATAGAATAGATATTTTGGCTGACCAAATTCGCCTCCTGTGTACATTTAATTGATTTGTTCTTTATTAGCATATCTGTGATTTACCGATATCAGCATCAGGTCTGATACCACCCTAATGTACTCATACTCATACTCTTAAAACTTCTCCAATACCTTACCTTATACCATTTTAAAGTAGAGCGTTAATCTCGTGTTGGTTGAGCGAGTAGACGAAGATGGAGAAATGTCAGTAAAGCATTAGCATAACACAAAGAGTTTGCTAATGCCAGCTGCAGGAGACAGCAGAAACCACAACTGTATCAAACACCAGAGAAGTGAGAGAAATGTCTGGAGACAAACCTCAAATAACAGAAATTCTTAGTCAATACATTATGTTGATTGTTTAAAATACCTCCACAGTCTGCTGAACCACTTATGTCATTCCCAGCCTTCATCACATCGCTGACACTGTCTTACGGCAGGTACACAACTTATTGAAAAAACATATTTACAGCCTGTTGCAAGACGTTACATCCGCTTTATCATTGATATTTGGACCGGCAGTGTCTGGTGGTATCTGGTAGTTTTCTGGTACAGTTTTTATAACAAAAAATGCTGCTACTGCAATGTTATTAAGTACTTGTATCAGTACTCAGTATCAGCAAGTACTCAAATGCAAGTACTTGTACTTGTACTCAATCAGGAAAAAAGTGGTATCGGGACATGCCTACTGTTTATGTTACTAGGGAAAATTACCTCATTATGATTATATAAAACGTTATTACATGTACAGCTATACAACTTTACTGCAAAGTTGTATTGAAACAGTTTTTTTGCAGGAGATTGGGCTAATCAATCACAAAGGATTGATATTAGTTTGTCTTTTTCCGGAGACAATGTGAAAATGAGAGAGGGAGGGCTGGAGATTGTAACAGAATATGATCATAGGCCACTGAATCTCCAGTAAGTCATGATTTCAGAAATGAATCTGTAATCAGGATCTTCTTCTTTTCTCTGTAAAGGAAAGCAGGTCATCTTATTATATAATATACTATGCACTGTATGTGTGTGCCTGTGCTGTCAGATAGACCTCTTGTGTTCAGTGCTGATTGTGTTCTTGACCTAGACTGTTGTGATTGCTATGCCTGAACAGCCCCCATCAACAGAAGAGCAGACTCTGACCTTAGCTGCAAGTACCCTGCCCCATCCAAAAAAGACAACCTGTGTGTGTGTGTGTGTGTGTGTATAGATCATGATCACAAAGAAATGCGACTGCTCAGATCTTAGGAGCTTTGACTGTGTGTCATCACCTCACCAGAGAGTTTAATGCAGCCGGAGTACTCAGGGATAACTATCGCAGCCTGAATGAGCAATAAGCGTTTGTGATCCACCCTTAGCATGTATTCTTTGTTGAAACACAAGGCTTTTCTTTCTTCCCCATTTCCCCTCCTACTAGGATCCCAGGTTGGAATATGTTTGAATTATTGATTACCATGTGATTTATCAGCGAGGCTAAAGCCACTGGAGATTTGGGGAAGATGCAAATAGTGAGGTGGAGACAAATGGAGTGAGAGAAGGGGGAAGGGCTTTGGTTTGACCTCTCACTCTGGGCCAATTATGAGCATGGCCCTAGAGACCTGCGATCTCCACGTTGAGGCTTCCCTCTCTTATGCTTTCTTTCCATCTCCCTGCCTCTTACTTGTGCAGTGTTACCACGGCAACCTTTACATATACAATAAGATGCTGACGAGCCTGCAGGAAATAAAAATCAACCTGTCAAACAAGAGACATGGGAATTTATGATCTGAGTTAGTGCACTGAGGAAAGAGACAAGTGCTGGCAGGCAACCTCAGAAACACGGGGCTTAGTACACATCATGCTCTCAAGACAACTGTCACTCTAAACATAGCTCTACTTATATATATAGCCTTTAACCTCACCACTGAAATGATCCACCCAAAATGCAACATAGCAACCAGTCAGATTCTGCTGAGGTTTTTGGAACCAACTTTCCGTCAGTTGTGTTTATTTCATATGTTTGCCTGAGGTTACTTGTTAAACAGTGATAAAAGCAGCTCAGTTTTATGATAATTAAGAGGAGCTGGTGACCTCCCTGTTGTTTCTTGACCTTCCCCAGAGTTGGGAATAGGTCCCCTTGTTATATATGCATGTTGGCTTATAATAATATGTGTGTTCTTGAAAATGGCATCGTGACTTTCTGCCTAGTGGCCTTTTTTTTTTTTTTACAACTATTCACCATTTTAATGTCTTCAGTTTAACAGACCATTAATTATGTGGTTATAGTGAAAACCTTGAGCTGTCAAATGCGAGTGTGTGTACACATCCATGCACAGGCTCATGTGAGTGCGTCAGTGTGTGTTCCACATGAATGACACTCCAATATTAAACTATAATGGAGATAAAACTAGAACTATTTGCAAGCCCATTTCTCTCTTTCCATTCCAGCGGTTCCAGAGGTGCCATTTGTTATAGTGTGTCATTGAATAAATTGCTTTGGGAGCACCACAGCTGGGATGACTATCTTGACAGATCACATTCAGTTGCATGGTCGCAAAGCATATTCATCTCACTCAAATCCTCTACTGTTTTTGGCATTTGGTTCTTGTTTTACAAGCGGCTGATGACTTCACGGATGCTTTTGCCCTAATTGTGTTGTGTGATGATATGATTGGACAGCAGGGATGCACACAGCATAACTTTCTATGCCGTTGGATGAAAGATTAAGAATGATGCTGTTGCAAAGAAAAGAACAACATTACTGACTTAAATATGAAAAGTAGACCTGGAGGGTACAAACTGTTGACAGCTGTTTGCTGTTCTTGACTCTGTATTCTTGATGAGAACTTCCTCTGTTGCAGCTAAATTAACTACTTTAATTGGGGCGAAGTCTAAACAGCTTTTTGTTCGATCTGGGGCATGGAGAGACAGTAAGGGAGAGAGGATTGGCTGTTCTCGTTTCGTCGCTTTTCTTCCAGGGTTTGTGTGTAATCATTGCTGTATTCTTGAGCGTTTTTTTTTCTGTCAGTTCCCCTAAGAAATCAAGTGAGTGCAAATGTTTGGACAAATTTTGTTTAAATACTATTTGTATGAAGACATTTTGGTCTTGTGAGGACATTTTAGCCGGTCCTCACAACAAGAGAGTTTGGGTGGTTAAGACTAGATTTTCTGGTTAGAATTAGAATTGAATAATGTACCTGGTATACTTTGTTTAATACTTTGCTTACCATATGCAATATGGTATCTCAGTTCTAATTTTCCATAAAACACCCACAAACAGTGAGTCTGGAGTCACAAAGACAGGACACAAAACCACACAAGTGACAGTAATCCTTTCGGCTGAGGCTGAGACAGCACCCAGTGCTGCTAAAATCCTCTTCAAGTTGATGCTGAAAAGTCAAAATTAGCCTCTAATAATCCAAACATTGCTGCCACCTTTTCAGATAAACATAGAATAAATGTCTCACATCAAAGTGAAGGAAGAGAGATAAAGGGAGGAAGAGAACAGAGACTGTGCAAGATATGCATTTTACAAGGGGATACCAGCCATGTGAGGAGGAATGTTTGCTGTCAGTATATGAAGTTGAGTTATATTTCAGTGAACCTTTCTTCATCATCAAGTCAGTTTTTTGTGCTTTAAGTGTTTTCTGGTCAGTTTTGTGAACTGTGAAAATGACATTGGCAGGTGAAAATGTAGGTTGACATCTTAATCCATCCACACATTCATCCATTATCCTAACTGCTTCTCCTCTCAGGAGTCGGGGAATCACTCACCTGTCATTGGGCAAGAGGCAGAACACACCCTGGACAGGTCGCCAGTCTATCACAGGGCTGACATACAAACCATAAAACTGATGCAGCTGATAATCGGTTAAAAAATATAAGCTTAATACACTGCAGCATAAAATTGAAACACAGAAAGACTCCAGCACATGTGCATTATTCCTAGCTGAGGAGCTAAACAAGAACACTAAGAATTATTAACTCACCTGTATTGAACTTTACTGAAAATGACTTTGGACTCCAGTCCTGAAGATCTGTATAGAGAGCACTAGCAGAGACGACAGTTTAACACAGGACATAGCACAAAAGCTAAAACTTTAAAGTACTGTATTTGTCAGTGTCCAGAGGGACAATTGGTTCAAAGCACTGGCTTTCATCATTTTTCTCTCCATGGGACTGATTTGTTTGTTGTGTGTTCCCTATAGTACTGAGAGATTAGCATGTTCTTAGCGATAAGAAGACTTGAAGTTTAGCATATTCATTTAAATAAAAAGCTCTTTGAATCATGTAAGTGGTCATTTTGCAGATATCAGAGTTCAGCACTTCACTCAGTATCTGCTTAGCACCAGTACCTAAAACAAGAGGTACTTAGAGAAGTACAAAGGGTCTAACTGCTGTGTGTTTCACTGTGCAGACCAGATTTCAAACAGAGAACAAGAAAGTGGCCTGTGAAGGCACCCTGCCTCTTAATCCCTGTCTCTGCTCTGCTAGACCAGGCACCACCAAGGGCACCAATCTATCTATGCAACTCTCCATGTACCCAACAAAAGCCACACACACCCCATCACACACATACCGAGACTGGCACCATTAGTTACACAAGGACCAGGCAGACACCAGAGTATAATGACTTTACCCAAGCGAGAGGTGAAAAATTGGATTGGAGAAAGTTTTTGAGAAGTACTTTACTGCCTGCTGGGAGTCATAGAGTAAAGACAAGCCAGGGCAAAGTGGGGCATATTAAAAAAAAGTGTCTCTTTTATTGTCTCTCTCTCTAGAGCTTAAGTAATTTCTTTTTATGCTTCAAAGATTAATTTATAGAAATAATTTAGCATTTCACCTACTGCACTAACAATAAAAAATATGTAATTAGTTGATATAGATAGTACATTTCTAACCAATATCAAATGACAAAACAATGACAATGAATGTGACAATAGCTTTATAGTAGCAATATTATATGTAATATATAAATTTACCCTATCTGACTCAGAGCTCAGGTCAGTTCTCAGTTCCAGCTCCTCATCGCTCATTATATCTATATTAGTCTCCATGATATTTCTGCAGATTTTCACCACTTCATCCAAATGAAGCTTCTCTCCTTCGATCTTCCTCTATAGTCGTTTTTAATCTTCTTTTTGAGCCTAGGAGAAGTAAAATTCTGACCAGAAATGCAAAGATGAAGATCATCAAAACATGGCAGATTTTGTGTAGAATAATTTTTAAAATAATTTTATTCTTTTAATCATACCCTGACCTCTCAGACTCATGTTGAGTTCCCCTTGGTGTTTTTCAGTACTGGGAACTGCTTTTTTTTTTCTATTTAGGACCATGCAAGCACTCATAGAATTGGGGATACTAGATCATTTCCTTATTTGTGAGGAAAATCAAAGCAACTATGTCAACACCATATGAAGGGAAAAGTAAAAGAGTCAAGCATATATCAGTGGGTGGGTGAATTTGTATAATGTGCCCTGCCCTGGCTTGTCTTCATTCTCAGTGAGTTGCAGCAGTCAGTAAACACATTCTACAAGTTAGCAGGTGAAGCATCATTTTGTTAGACTTGGCTTCACTGGCTAATGTGCAGTAAAAAGAGGACACAGCATGGAAGTGGGAATTCTCTGTAATTTAAGCCTCACATCTCCCGACACTCCTCAATGTCGCCCTTCTGCCCGACAGTGTGAGTCAGAGTTACAGTCTTGAACACAGAGGAGACTGACTCATGCAGCCTAAAGTCATACAGAATGGGCATGCATACACACAGACCTGCTTTTGAAAGCAGCCACAGATCTTGATGACATATTCAGAAACATGTTATCAGGGGACACACACAGAAAGAGAAACACTGATGAGTGTCCGGAGGCACAGAGAGCTGTGGTGGAAATAAAAGTGTGAATATTCACCCCTGTCCTCTTGCTTCCTTTCACACCAAACAGACTGTTCATGTGTACAGATTAAAAAAGGTAGCAGAGTGACAGCTGCTATTCACTGGAAACAAAACATGACTTTCCACTGCTGTACACCTGCTGAGCCTGATGGACTTTAAAACTGCCAAACTGCAGTATAGGGGAAAAGCTCAACCTCATGCAAATATCCTCTGATGTAGTGTGAGCTACAGCATCTTGATACCAGTAGTAACCTAAGGACAGACAGATACCAGCAGTAGTGGTCATTTCTTTCCACGTTATTCTTTTTATATCCCAGTCATGTCCTGGTAAAGGATGAATCATAAGGAACTGATAGTCAGCTTTTCCTTTCGGTTCACATTGTGGTGGCGGGGGGTGCACTTACGGAGAGTCACAGTTGTTTACTACTCCATTATGCAAAGAAAACTTTAGAATTTTTAAACTTTAAACAAAAAGAGGGAAAAGCTGATCTGTGGAGTCTCTGGTTATTTAATCCTTTATACGAGTTACAGGAATATAAAAATAGAAGAATGGCGTTTGGAAAGAAATTGCAAGTATCTGGAGTGTCTGACAGCTGTGGATAATTCCAAAGCCACTCCCTAGTTGGAACAGAACATGTACATTGTATCAACACAAAACTCAAAAGGACAGATACTGCCTACTACTTTGTATCTGTGGGTGTGAATGCATTGTAACACCTCGTCAGAACTGTGTACCACTACTGCAACTTGTGACAACACAGTTGACGTAATTCACATAAGCAGCTGTGAAGCTAGACACAAGTTTGGTTTGGTGTTTGAAATCCCAGTCGAATGCTCAGGCACAGCAAACTGTCTTTTATACATTTCTGCCACTTATCTTGAGCACACGTGCACATTTTAATTAGCTCTCAAATGATGGGGATCAAGCATATTTCTCTCTCAGACACATTCACTCTGATCCTCTCATCGTTCTTATCTGTGGCTTACTTCCCTCTCTTCTTCTCCATGCCATATTTCTGGGCTTTTATATTGAGGAAATTAATGATTATATTGTTAGGCTATATCCACATGTTTACATTTAATTTTATTCATCCACCTAACAGAAGCAGCAGGTCCACTATCCTTGTTAAGAATATGGTATGACATGGCTGAAAGAGAGAGTAATTGATTGTTACAGAGAAGTAGGGACAGAGATAAAAAAAACAAGTTAAAGAGAGAAGGAACAATGGTGCAAACAAAGGATGAGTAGTACAGTAGTGGAGGTGTGAGAGGGGCTTGTTGCATCCCGCTGTTGTACTTATTGCTTAACTGCTTAGTATTTACGGTGGGAGGAAAGGCGTGTGTGGGCTACATGCTTCTCCACATATTCACACCCAAAACCAAAATACGCACTAAGAGATTCCGTCGCCCTAGAGGGAGTCATTTGTGCTTGCCGGAGGTCAGTGGGAGGCTTTTACAGGCCGTTATGTAGCTGGCTCACTATTCCTGGAAGAGCATTGGTATCTTTTGATCAAATTCCGCCCCACTCTCCAGCAACCTCCTTCCTATGAATTGTAGGCTAATTGTGCCATAAGGGTTTGCATGATTGTGTGTGTGTGCGTGTGTGTGTGTGTGTGTGTGTGTGTGTGTGTGTGTGTGTGTGTGTCAGTGTGCCTGCGTGCACGCGTGTGTGTGCACACCTATGTGTGTCTGGTTGGGCAGAAACATTTTTATCCTTGATTGATTGTTGTCATCTTGGTGGATTATTGAGTTAGAAGCGAATGTGATAGGTTTACTACAGCCTCTGAGAGGAAAGAATACACAAGCACACATACAGTACACAATGCACCTCATACCCATACACTTCTTTAATCCAATGACTGGTAAAAACATATAAGAGTTATAAGAGAGGATAAGAGTTCATGGCCATCAAGGGAACTAAAGTAGAAGTGCTGGATGGATGAAGGTTTACACTCACTCACATTACTGTACTGGGACTACATGTGTGCAGAGGATATATAGTAGTAGTGTTTACTTCTATAACTGTCTGGATAATTATGACCAGTGGTAACAGTGCTACTTTGCAGATTAGGTGAAGCAAACATAATGATATCCATAAAATGTCTTCATTCTTTCAGGGTTTTCATTACTGTTATTGTTTCAAAAGCGTGCAACGGAGATAAGACATGGATCTTATTCTCAATAACAGTATGTCTTCATTAAATGACAAGGAATTAAGATGTTTGTTCAGACATACTATAGGTGGTCAATTTTAAGCGGTCAGTCCTGGGAGCACCCAAATAAACTGCAGTCGTAGCTGCATCTATGCTGAGAAAACCTTGCATGAGTTTTATGGAGCTTTCTAACCATAACCTAGAGCTGACCACAAGATGTATGGCTCTTGGTTTTATTCATTTCCTTCATCCCCTTTATATCCAGGGTATGATGAGAATTATGTGGGCAGGGGGCATTTTCCCTGTCCCTCTCGATTTAATTTCCCAGCAATCATTCTTTTATTTTTCCTTCTTCTACTAGAGCGAAAGGCTTTATCCTCATATTTCTTGATTTGACACTTGGTGCAAGTCACAGTTCCCCTTCAGTTGTCTGTGGTGTTGCTGCCCTCGCCCTCTATGGGATGGAGTGTTCATTTTTAATTATCACTCAGTGCTTGATCTCCCTCTCCTGCCTGCCACAGTGTCTCATTGTGTTGCTGGTAACATTTCCATTACATTAGGAAGAGCAGCCATGACTGTGTGTTGAGTATGTGTGCGTGAATGTGCTCATTGGTGCATCCTGTCGCTGCAGCAGAGGCGACATTCCCCCTTCCCTCATCCATCTTCACGCGCTTGGCTGGAAATGACATGACAACACAACTGAACACATCATTGCATGAGACACAAACACACACGAGAAAGTGCACACTGAGAAGGGAACTGGATTGGCAATTGATTTTAATTAAATCGTTTGCACGCCCTCCCTGTATTTCCACCCAAATGACATGCTAATTGAGTTTAAGCAAATGGGGACTTTGTTTTGTTTCTGGTGTCCCACACAAAGATGTCAGGTGGGAGAAAGGGAGATGAAGAACAATCTGAACATTATCTGAGGATAAAGAAGAACATGAGGAATTAACCTTTTTGTCACCTCAAACAACTATTGTCATAGAAGTACTAGCTGTACTGAGAAATTAATGAAATTTCTCATTGTAGAGGTGTAGACTGTCATTGTGCGTGTCCATGTACATATATTGCTTATGAGCACATATTTCAATAAGCACCTAAGCTTACTGCAGTATTAATAGTCAGCAATGCCCTCACCTCCTGTAAAGTTTCCAGAACATTCATGTTCCTGGGAGCTTTTTGGCAGGAAAACTTGTGAACTTGTCTTTAACTCAGCAGGGGCTGAAATGATAAATCTGTCATTGTTTATTTTATGAACTATCTAGTCTTCACCTCTGGGCACTCTCACTGTCAGAGGCTAAACACTCAAGCTGTTCATGTCAACATGCTTTGTGGAGGATTGTTAACCAGCTGCTCTGAGTTGAACAGATATCGTCTTTAATTAACTGTTAACAGCACATGACCATATTGGCAGCATGTCTGCTGTATGTATGCTGCCATTGTTCTAGGGCTGTTTTATGGTCTGTGTTCCTCGCAGTTCAGACTTGAAGCAGAAGAGGCCATTTGCATCCAGAACATGTGAATCTGATGATCTTCCTTTTTGTCTCCCCCTTTAGGTATTGGCTTTAGAAAGACAGGTCTTTGACTTCCTGGGTTACCAGTGGGCCCCCATCCTAGCCAACTTCTTCCACATCATCATCGTAATCCTCGGCCTCTTTGGCACCATTCAGTACCGGCCACGCTACATTGTTGTGGTGAGTACATACAACCTACATATGTTGAAACATAATCCAGTTCCTCTCAGTTTTTTAACTGTCGTAAATTCACTGTGCATTAGCCCTCTGCCTGTACATGTAATGTAGACTGGACATGTTGATGCCTTTCCTCTATAATTGCTGTGCTACATTCTCTTGTGCATTGTGTGACACCCTTAAATCACTCTAATCCCATGGTAATTAGGGCTAATTAAAGGGGGTGGTGTGCTGGGGGACTAAGGAGCTCATCAGATTTATGCTGTGCTTCAAGTTTCTGGACAGAGAAGGTCATTCTTTTAAACATGGTGAAAAACATGTGCTGCCTGTTGATTCACTGCTTTTCTTATAAAGTGTTAGCATGAAGCTTCATAAATGTGCTTTTATGCACTTTGCCCACACTATCTGACACCATAGCATTTATCTGAGACATTAAAAGCCTATTTTAAGCAGCATTAGTGGAAGCGCAGATGGTGACGTTAATGACAGGAAAAAAATGGGCGAGTGAGAAAGAGATACAGAGAAAAAGAGAGTAAATAAAGGGAGGCAGAGGAGATGGAGAAGGATAAAGGGCAGCCACACAGGATAAGATGAAGAAACAGAGGAAGCAGGAATTGAAAGGTGGAGTGGAAAGAGGGAACGTAGGGCTATTGTCTCATGCTAAGTGGAAAATTGGAGAGAGCAGGCTATGGGGTTTCATGATTGAACATGTTTTTACAAAGCTGTTGTTTTGCCCTCCTCTCTTCCTCTGACACCTCTGACATTTTAACTACATAACCTGTAATGCGTCAGAGGATTTCACAACCTTCACACTGATGACTCCTACTCTGTGTCAGTGAATACCATTACACATCCCTCTCTCTGTCAGCATTTGGCAATCTGACTATACAATTTCATAAATTGTTATGTTGTGAACTTCAATTAGCTGCAGTAGTTGTTCATCTCCCTTAGGGCGCAAATAAACTTGGTGAACTTACTCACACCTTGCAGAAATGGATGACAGCTTCATGTCTGAAGAGCACCATAGTCATTTTTCCCTAATAATAACAATGGCAATCTTACTAGGTCAGACCTAGTAATATTCACCTGTCACTTACAATACAGTACATGTCTGAACTGCATGGG